>PVIW01007477.1:0-72423 GCA_004026585.1 Noctilio leporinus
GTGCCGCTATGAACATAGGTGTGCATAGGTTCTTATGAATTGGTGTTTCAGGATTCTTTGGGTATAGTCCAAGTAGTGGAATTGCTGGATCAAAAGGCAGTTCCATTTTTAGTTTTTTAAGGAAACCCCATACTGTTTTCCACAGTGGCTGCACCAGCCTGCATTCCCACTAACAGTGTATGAGGGTTCCCTTTGCCCCACATCCTCGCCAACACTTGTTGTTTGTTGATTTGCTGATGATTGCCATTCTGACAGGTGTGAGGTGGTATCTTATTGTAGTTTTAATTTGCATCTCTCTGATGACTAGTGATGTTGAGCATTCATTCATAGCATTCACTAGATTTTAAAGGTATGTCATACACTTGTTTGTCTATTGAATCTTATATTTGTGACTTATTGGTATTTGTATTAGATTATTGGATCCTTGAGAGTAGGGAATTTTTTTGTCTTTCCTTTGGTAGAGGCCATATTATAACAAATGTATCCTAATCAGTGTTTGTCATTTAGCCTCATATAATTCTAGCCTTGGAGTATGCCTTTGACATTATTTGATTTCTTCTTTTAATAGTACAAATGGATCAATGGAAGAAATAGATGATAGAGATTTTTAAAAATACAATACTAGCCATGTTTACATAGCTAGTGTGATAAAAACTGGGGCTAGAATCTAGTTTTTCTGGGTTATTTAACACTATTTTATCCAATAACTATTTATTAAGAAACTGGTATCAAACAAGTATCTTGAATTCAAGGCTCTGTTATTTCCTAAATGCATAATCTTCGCCATTTTCTGGATTTATCAAACCTTGGTTTTGTCACAGGTGAACTGAAGATAAACGTAATATATTTCTCTGAGGGTTTCTATGAGGATTAAATAAAATATGATAACTAATATACTTGGCATACAATAATTCAAGCAGCCTCTGATTGTGTGAATGGTCTATTTCCAATATGGCTGCCAAATACTGGAGACAGAAACTGAGAGGAGGTGAATCGGCACCTGAAGGGATTGGGCTCAGTGTATTCTCCATTGCTCTCAGAAAGATAGCTTGAAACAGTACTTCCATCTTCAAACTAAGAAAGCTCATCTGATTTTTGAATGTCACAGTGGGGAGACAGAGTCCAATCTGGGTATAACAAAAACTCAAGTGACTAATTTGAATATTACAAGTAAATATGTGTTGCCCTGGCTCAGTGGATAGGTGCCAGCCTGTGAACCCAAAGGTTGCTGGTTCGATTCCTAGCCAGGACACATAACCAGGTTGCAAACCAGGTCTCCAGCCAGGTCCGTAGCTGGAGGCAGGTGAAAGGCAACCACACAGTCATGTTGCTCTCCCTTTCTTCCTCCCTCCTTGCCCTTCTCTCTAAAAATAATGAATAAAATCTTTTTTAAAAAATGTGGCTTTTTTGTTCTTGTTCTTGTTATTGTTTGTTTTCTAAGAGGGTGGCTGCAGAATGATTGATTACTCCTTAAGCCTTCCATCTGTGGTTCATTCGAGCACCTTTCACCACATGGCAGAGATTATATTCGTGTCCTTTAGCAGGGCAACAAGTAAGTGTAAGAAGCACTTAAAACTATGGAAAGATAACATTATCAGTACTGTCTTTTCAATGGAAGTTTTCATTATCTTATTCCTTTAATCTCTGCAATTATTTGCTGTGTTTTAAACAAATAGTTTCAGGGAAGAAAAGCATAAAAGCCTTTATGTTTAATAGCACCTAATTACCCAAGCCTTTATTTTGATAGTGGAGATTTGACTATGAGGAAGAATAGAGAAGAATATATTTGTCAAATAAAGTAATAATATTCCATTAATTTTTCTATACTGATACCTAACCACATCAAATGACTATTTCTAAGAAGAAAAATAGTTTAAAAATATGTATGAAGTAAAAAGTGCTGGAATAAATGGGGTATATTCATACAATGGAATACAAAATTATCTGAAACCTACTGTAATGTAATACTAAACTATTAACATGCATAAATTTCTAAATTAAAAGAGTGAAAAATTTGAATCAGATGGTTTTTCTTAATAAAAAATTTTAAATGCTATTGGACTCTATCTTAGGAAATATATATTTAAAAATTGGTGGGAGAGAGGCACATCTACTTAAGGATGGTGGTCCCCTCAGGATAAAGGGAACCGTATTGAGGAAAAGGCCAAAGGAGTCTCAATATACTTCTTGTTTTTCATTAAAAAATGTATAAAAAGTACTTTAAAATAGGATTGGAAGTGGTAGCCTTAATAATAATAATAATAAAGGATATGTTTAGCTGACTATTGGTCATTTTCTATGTTGTTCATACCAACATTGTCCCATAGAACTTTCTGTGATAATGGAAATGGTCTGTCTCTATAATGTCCAATCAGGTAGCCACTAGCCACATGTGGCTACTGAGTATGTGAGATGTGGCTAGTGTGATTGAGAAACAGAATTTTATGTAATTTAAGTTAATCTAAATTTTAATTTTAATGTGGCCAGTGGCCACCATATTTGACAGCAGACATTTTTAACCTTCTATTTGACTTCATTTGGGGAAGACACAATCGCATTATTGTTTCATTATGAATGTGATTGTGAATATTGAAGAAAATTCAGTAATCTCTTGATAATATCAAGTATGGCAAAGGACAAATGAAAGTTACTGGGATGTTGGGGGAGAGTGGAAAAAGAAATCTTTCTGACTGTGTTTCATTTGTAAAGTGGAATGAGTAGAAAGGTCACTATCTGGTTCCATTGGATGTCAATAGAAAAGAAAGAATCAAAAGCCCTCCAAGTACTCATGGGGGGTACTTTGGATTTGGTAACAGATTTGATAAATGAAGACTTAATTTCCCCAGTGACTGAACTGATACAGGAGGTTTTATCTTTTTCAGAAAATTAAGAGTAAATTGGTTGGCTCAATAGACTTACTGACTGCAGTTAGATAAGTACTTGCTGTGTTTATTAAGTTGTTTATATAGTGCAATAATACAAGTGATTTAATAAAGATAAGACTTCAGATAAATGTCAACACACTTCCCACTCTGCAGCTGGTCCATTTCAAGCAGTTAAAATAAATTAAAAGATAAAATACCACTCACACAAAAAATTGATCATTGTCCAAGGGAAACGTTTGAAATTGAAAGGAATTTTCCACTTTCAGTGAACAAAGACATATGCATATGTATAGGAAATGAACCTCTCTGTAATCTAAAGATTCTCTATCTAAAAGGGAAAGGACAGGAAGCTATGCTTTGTAGATGTTTGCCACAATGAGTTATAATTAAAAGGTACTTACAGTTTGTAGACAAGTATTAATGACCAGTGTTATTTATAGCACAAATAACGGAGATCTTTGAGTTAGATAAAATAAATGCTATTAATTATGTTATTTATCTATCCTTACATACATCAAGGCATAGCTAGTGAAAGCTTACCGGACTATGAAATGTAGATGTTGTCACTGGAATTTTAACAACATAAAGTCGATCTGAATTTCACCTGACCTTCTCCGTTTATATCGCTTTGAAAAGAAAACATGTGCTTTCATTTGTAGTTTCTCTAGGGTACCATCTGACATTTGAAACATGTAGTAAAAAGTGTGATAACAGAGAAAGAAGATGTATTTTTATGGTGGTCAAATCATTATTTCTGTTGTCTTCCAGGTTAGGGTGGGTAAGATTCTTTTCTTCTGTTCTCTCAAAACATCCAGGACAAATCTCTCTTATTTCAGTATACACTTATCTATTTTTCCCATCTAGGGCCTGTGTCATAGTTCTTGGCATGTAGTATTTGTTCAGAGTATTTAAATGCTGTTTTAAAATGGTGGCCCAGTAGTCCCATGGTGAGTTCTTGATAAATTCTGAGCCACTGAACTTTCTTACAATACATCAAGTTTGCTGCCATGCAACAGAGAATAATGGATTGAAACATGAAGTTTGAGGCTAATGACATCAAGTTCTTGGGTTGATCAGAAAAAAAGTACTTAACTATAGTTCAAAATAACTTTTTTCTTAAAAATTATATAGTATATTTAATATTTACAGTATTGTACAAGGTGTTGTTCAAATGCTTGACATACAGAGACATTGGTTATTGGCCATTTCAAATGCCTGGAATGAGACGCCCACCTGTCCTATGAACTGGGAAGTTGGCCTTTGTAACTAGGTGTGGTTAGTTGTTAAATGTCACAAGTGCCTTTTGTCTGTACCGGGCCCCCTTGCAAATGTGACTTTGTTGTTCTTTCCATCTAGTATTGGAGCCTTTTTTGCTACACCTTAAATCTGGCCTGATCATGGAATTTGACCAACAGAATGTGCCAGAGGTGACACTGTATGAATTCTAGAGCTGAGGACTTAAGAGGCTTACATATCTGCCCATGCATTCCTGGAATGCCACCTCAACACTGCCACTTGAAGAAGCCATTTAGTGAGCTAAGGCTTCTCAGGTGACAACCAGAACCAAGTATCAGACACATAAGTAAGCTTATCTTGGACCTTCCAGCTCCTGATTTTCCAGCTGATAGGTATAGTCACATGTGTGAACTCAGACAAAACCAACAAAACTGGAATTGTTTTAATTCACCAAGTTTTATAGTGGTGGTTTTTGTGCGTCAAAGGTAATTGAGACACTGAGGTAACAGCTTCTCAAGTGAGATTATTGAGATAGCATACAGAAAGTTAAAACACAAGGATGTGTCATTAATTTCCAGATCCTACGCACTCCCTGACATAGAGAGTGACATGAATAACTTAGTAGTGAATGACAGATATTTTAATTAGTACAATATTTAAATATAAAAACAATGACAAGGTTAATATTTATACATTTTGTTTAGGGAAATGTATTTTGTATGACATAATTTTTAGTGGTAGAATTAAAATTATTTTCTTTGGAAATTATAAGAATTAAATCAGTTGATAAATGACAATTATAGTGCTTTGGATTTCCAGAGATTCTATACCCAAGACTGATTCACCTCAATTTCCTTATTTAACATGTATTGTTCACTGGGTGTGCTTGTTAACCACAGGAAAGTGTGTTTAAATTGATTGAAATACATTCATACCTACCCACATGTCTTGTCATTTTTCTATGGTTGTTTTAATTCTGGTGATTATTGTTTCAGATGGCTTTGGGTCTTTAAATGTAAAATTTAAGATTTTTATTTAAGTGAAAAAACTTAGAAAAGTGGTTTTTTTTTTTTTTTTGTTGTTTTTTTAAGATGAAAGATGGAAAAGTAGTAGCAAAAATCAGTCCTTATGCATCTTGCTATGAAACAGCAAACAAAAGAAAGGTTAAAAGTTGACTGGTGAACCTTAGGCAGTTTTTAAAATAAACTCATATTAATCAATATTTTTCCAAATACCATACAGTGCAAAATTTCAACAAGAATAAGTATTTTTTCACCAAGTTGTAGGCAACTGAAAATGCTTCTCAATAAAACATTTTCCAATCTCAGCTCAGAGAAATAATAATCTTATAAAAATACAGTGTTTAGAAGATTGGAAGAAAGAGCAGAAGATTGCAAAACTAGGCCTGAGAAGTCTACCAGCTGTTAGAAAGTTCAAAAAGTCAATAAATGAAGCTAAATACTAGCCTTCTAAAATCATTTTTCAGGTAAGATAAATAAGGCCCCTTTCACCTTAAATTCTCATTTGACAGTATCCCAGCACATGTCTTGGCTATTAATACACTTGGGTAGCCTCAGGGAGACTTTCAAAAAGTGGTTCTTAAGATACTGATATTCTTGTCTCCAGACTCATGAGTCATTTGGACACAAGCATTGAATTTAAGTGGCACTCACTTCCTCACTGTTGAGGAGGTAGGAAAAAACATAATTATCATATTGAAGATTCAATAAACATTCTTTCATTTTCAAAGTAGATTCTCACAACAGTATTCTAAAATCTTTCATGATGAGGTCTTCTGTGACAAAGGAATAACATGTCTTTACTTTGTGCCTAGAATGCGGCTATGGCCATCACTACGTACCCCTCCCCAGATAAAAGGGCACTGAGGTAAAGCATGGGGCAGCTACAGGTGCAGCCACCCTGGGGAAAAATAGGATTCTATTCACTAGCAAACAGACCCCTTTAATCTCTTATCACATCAAGACTTTTTGCAGCACTGAGGCTATTTTAATGGGCAGTTATTACTAAAACTGAACTAATAAGCAAAACAGAGACAGACTCATGGACAGAGAGCAGGATGACAGCTAAGATCAGTGGGGGGCAGGTAGGGTAGTTAAGGGGTGGAGGGATTGAGCCAAAAAGAAAAAGGACTCATGGCTGTGGATAACCGTGAAGTGATTGTGGGAATGATGGGGAAGGTGGGGGGCGGAGTATAAGGGAACTAAACGGTAATGGAAAAAATGGTAATTAAAAAAATTTTTTTAGGAATACCAGAGTCACTTCTTGAAAGATGAATGTGGAATGGTTGCAGTCTTTAGAAACTGCTGAGATGTTTCTCAGGCTTGCCTAGTTACTCAAGGTTAGGTGAAGTTGAAATAGGAGAAAGTTTTAAAAAATATCTGTAACCAATCTTATTACCTCTTTAAAAGGGGCATGTGTGTGTGTGTATATACATGTACACACTTCCATGTGCATGCACATGGTGAACTTTAAGAACTAGTTCTTCTGTAATGTTTCTGTACATGACATAATTTGTCACTATTATGTGCATTACAGGTCCAATGTGTGTAAGGCACACTATGCTAAGCATATCCAAGGAGGCCAACTCTTAGTGCTCAAGGATCTGACATTGTAGTGGATTTACGTAGCCTGTTTCTCTCTCTCTCTCTCTCTCTCTCTCTCTCTCTTTTTTTAAAGAGTCCATCCATCATTTCCAGAGAGAGGGGAATGGTGGAGAGAGGCAGAAATCCATGTATGGTTGCCCTTTACCTGCCTCCAGCCACAGACCTGGCTGGAGACCTGGCTTGCAACCTGGTTACATGCCCTGGCTGGGAATTGAATCAGTGACCTTTGGGTTCACAAGCAGGCACCTATCCATTGAGTCACCAGCCAGGGCTGTTCTTGCCTTTTACATGAACTTACTTGTGTTCTAATAATTGTGTTTTTTATTTGGTAGTGCATAGTTTTGAACAGTCACTAACTATGAAAATGGATTGGTAACATGAAAATGCCATATCTGTACATAGCTTCCTTTGACACAAAAGAATAAGTTAATGTTCAGACCAATACTTAATGAACAAAAAGAATAGAATATTCTATTCATTTTTTAGTTTTTTGACTTACTGCTTTTTCATGGAGAGAGAGAGGAAGGGTGAGGAAGAAATTCCAATTTGTTGTTAAACTTATTTATATATTCATTGGTTGCTTCTTGTATGAGGTCTATCTGGAAAAGGCCCAGTCATTGTTAATATAATGAGAACAGTTTTCACAATATTGATATAACGATATAACCTGACAGCCAAGGAGAGTGGATTGGAATGCACATGCGTGAACAATGATGACTTCACTGTACTAGCCAGTGGGGTGGTAGACCCCGTTGAGTGAGCATGTGTACTGTGTGACCGTTAAATCAACTGAGCTTCCTGGCCAGGGCTAGAATAGCCTTTGAAATTAATATACAATTTCTGTATGTTACATATAAATGACTTTTCATATATGGCAGAGTAGATAAGAAAATTTTTTTAAATCTTTTGAAACAAATGAGAGAAAATTGTGTTAGGTCTCTAATATTGCCATTAGAGGAAAAAAATATTTTCACACACAATAGCGACATTTTCATTAGTTCTTTTATTTCTTATTGTAATGACTTGTGTTTTATGTCCATGGACTTTTGTACTTGCTTGTTAAGTGACTCAAAATACAGTTTTGTTATAGTATAATAGCTCTGTTTAAATTATACACAATGTTTCAGGCAGTGTCCAGTTCAATGAAATATACTTTATGGGTAAAAGAACCCATGTACTGTCCTGATATGCCTTGTACAACTTTATGATAGTCAATTCATAGGCAGGCATAATATTACCCAATTAGCAACCTTTGCTTTCTGAATCAATTGCATTACATATTTTAGATTTCAAAGTCTCTAGTGGTCAATCATCTTTCAACATTAGTACTTAATACAGTTTCAAAATGAGGAAGCCAGAGTCATTGAACAGCATAGATATGTGGTCATTTGTTTTATGATGTTGTCTACTGAGAATGTTAATATGTTTCTGTTGGTGGTAATTATATATTTCTAACAATGCTATAATCAAGTTAAGTTTTACAGAAGTTAGCTGAGTTGTTTGAAATATTATTAGGTAATAATTGTCAGATATATAAAACAAAGAAAAGTAGAATATTTGAAATCAATTCTTTTATCAATCATCTTCTTGTGGGGTTTCCCAACTATCTAGTATATTTGATGAAGAAAATGACACATTTCCTAGAAAGAAGAGCTGGACCCACATAACTTTTAGCCTAGCTTAATTGTATAAATTAATTTAAAATAAAAGCTAAGATACCCTGGCTGGTAGCACAGTGGTTAAGGTACCGGCCTGCGAACCCAAAGATTGCAGGTTCGATTCCCCAGCCAGGGCACATAACCAGGTCTCCAGTCAGGTCTGTGGCTGGAGGTAGGTGAAATGCAACCATACATTGATGTCTCTCTCCCTCTCTGCCTCTCTCCCTTCCCCTCTTTCTAGAAATAATGAAATAAAATCTTAAAAAAAAAAATTAAAACAAACAAAAAAACTAAGATAAAATAAATAAAGAGATGCAACAGAGGGCTTTGCCTAGAACAACTCTTGTTAGTTTACCAACAACCATATTCTCTAAAACAAGTTTACCTTATGATCAATCTGTTGAACAGGTATTTAAGACTCAACCCCTTGTTGAGCGGCTGTGTAATTGTTTGAGTGTCGTTTGTCTTCCTCCCTCCCCATTTCCCTCCTTCCTTTGTTGATCTTTATAGCATTCTTAGAATTGAAAAGAAACACAGCCTAATTTGTCTTACGTAATTAACTTTATGACTTACCCTTTTGTACAATTGTAGATATCTTATTAAAAATATTTGCTGCACTTCTCAACATGTTAAGAGCTTTTTTTTCATTTTTAAGTGTATATTTATTGATTATGCTATTAAAGTTGTCCCAATTTTTTCCCCTTTGCTCTCCTCCACCCTGTACCCTCCTTCCCTCCAGCAATTCCACACCCTTTAGTTCATGTCCATGGGTTATGCATATAAGTTCTTTGGCTTCACCCTATTTTGTACCTACCAATTATGCTGCCTGATCCCTGCATCATTTTCCCCTTTTTTTCCACTCCCCTTCCCAGCTGATAAGCCTCCAAATCATTCTCAGACCTATGATTCTGTTCCTATTCTGGTTGTTTGCTTAGTTTGTTCTTATTTTCATTTTTAAGATCCTGTTGTTGATAGTTCTGTGTCTGTTGTCATTTTAATATTCATAGTTTTGATCTTCTTTTTCTTAAGTAAGTCCCTTTAATGTTTTATATAATAATGGCTTGGTTATGGTGAACTCCTTTAGCTTTATCTTGTCTAGGAAGCACTTTATCTGCCCTTCCATTCTAAATGGTAGCTTTGCTAGATAGAGTAATCTAGGTTGTAAGTTCTTGCCTTTCACCACTTTGAATACTTCTTACCTGCAAAGTTTCTCTTGAGAAATCAGCTGATAGATTTATAGGTACCCCTTTGTAGATAACTCTCTTCTCTTGCTGCTTTTAAGATTCTCTTTATTTTTAACCTTTGGTATTTTAATTATGATGTGTCTTGATATGGCCCTCTTTGGAGTCTCTCTGTGGTTCCTGGACTTGTATGTCTATTTCCTTTGCCAAATTAGGGAAGTTTTCCTTCATTATCTCTTCAACTAGGTTTTTAATTTCTTATTCTTCCTTTTCTCCTTCAGGTACCCCTATGATTAAGATATTGGCCTACTTAAAGTTCCAGAGGTTCCTAAGCCTCTCCTTGTTTTTTCCCTTTTTTTCAATTCTTGTTTCTACATTCTGTACTGATTGACTGACTGTTTATTTCTTCCTTATGTTCCAAATCATTGCTTTGAACCCTGGCTTTCTTACCTTCACCATTGGTTTCATGTGGATTTTCCTTTGTTTCATTTAGCATAGCCTTCACTTCTTCCCTTATGTGTCTGCTATACCCAATTATGTCTGTCAAGTCTGTGAGCATCATTATCACCAGTGTTTTGAACTCTGCATCTGTTAGGTTGGCTAGCTCCTCCTCACTTATTTCTCCTACCGGAACCTTGATCTGCTCCCTCTTTGGGGCCATACTTCTCTGCCTCCTCAACTTGACAACCTCCTGTACTTGCCTCTGTGTCTTAGGTAGAGCTGTCCCACCTGTTGTATTGTAAGGAATGGAGGATTAGGTATTTGTCAGTGTAGGGCAACCCATTTTGCCACATTGTGGCACTGTATGTGGGGGAGGGACCTGAGAGGGAATGATGTCCCCTGCTAAGCACTCATCCCTTTTCCAGGAACTTCTCCCACTTTCCGTGTGTGATTGGCATCCCTCTACCTGTTGTCTGGTTGTGGTTCCCAGAATGAGTGTGTTTATGGATGTCCTAGGATGTGGGAACCTCTAAATAAAGGGACTCTGCTAAGAGACTGGCAGTTTCTTCCACAGCCCCAACCCCCACTGGTTTTCATAGTCAGAAGCATGAGCAAGAGGCTTTATTTTCCCTGATGTTGGAAAATATCTGGTCTGGGGCTGGAACTGCTCCCCGGGTGACCCTCTAGGCTTTTAGAAGGAGTGACTGTGCTTTCCACCAGCCTGCTGCTACCACACTATGGCCTTTCCACCCTTACTCCACCCCTCCTTCCTGTCTGGATGCATATTACTTCTTTATATCTTTACTGGACTTGCATGCAGGTCAATTTTCTGGTAGTTGTGATTGTTTTTAGTTTTGAGGTAGTTGTATTTTTTCTTATGGTTTTGGACGGAGGTGAAGCATGTCTTCCTATGCCTCCATCTTAGCTGGAAGTTGCTTTTTAAAGTCTACAGATGCTTCCTTCAATATTTAATTTTAAGGGGATCTATTTAAAGTGGGTTAAATATTCAGAGAAATTATAGAACTTTTAAGAAGTATAGAACTTTTAAGAATGTAGGTTTTGAGCTATGAATATATGAAAATCTGCATGTTAGGAGGATTGAAACTATTTCAGGACTCAAATATCCTATAGAAATTATTGTTGAAAATAAAAGGCTAATTTTGAAAATCAAATTTTCAAATCCCAGAACTTGGATTTTTCATGCAGACTCTGTTGTTTATTTATCTTTACATCCCCATAGAGCATCTAACACAGTGTCTGAACCTTAGTAAGCATTTGATATTTGCTCAACATATGATATATGTAGTCACAGTGTCCACCTAACTTGTTTTAACTCTGAATCCTCTTTAATATTCATGAGTATCTGACTTATGGGAGCTGCTACAATGTTTCCTTAGGAAGTCCCAGGGGAACAAACATGGGAATATGAATGGGAGAAGAGCAGGACATTTCTCCTCTGTCTGTTCATACTTCATTATTCTGTATCATGTTGGGGGTGGGATAGGGGGTGACTGTCACTTGCACCATCTAACAAGTCTGTCTGAGACCAGTGCAAGGATAGGCCTTGTGTGACAAAATAATCGAACAGGTGTGTGTTGAAGTTTTAGCATAGTTAAAATTTGAGGAATATGGATAATCATTGCATCTAAGACTAGAAACAGTTCTCAAACACAAACTTTAATATGAATTATGTTCTTATTAAAACTTTTTAGGGTTCGAACAAACAGTGATGTGCATAATCAGCATTATAACCTTCCGTACCAAAGTAATCCTCCTTCTCATCCTGAATGTATAATCTAGACCACAGAGCTCACCCTTTGTTGTATGGGCATCTTCATATTCAGATGAGCATAAGATTAATGTGTAAAGGTAAGGTAATTCTGGGAAAGAGTGAAAAGTAAAATTGAAGATGAAAGTGCTATTATCTTTTTAATATTGAAAAAAAAAATGTTTGCAAGGAACTTTTAAAGAAAAAAGCTGTAGCCCTGGCTGGGGGTATAGTGGATAAGGTGCCAGCTTGCAAACCCAAAGGTCGCTGGTTCAATTCCCCAGTCAGGGTAACCAGGTTGCAAGCCAGGTCTCCAGCCAGGTCCGTGGCTGGAGGCAGGTGAAAGGCAACCATACATTGATGTTTCTCTCCCTCTTTCCCTTGCCCTCTCTCTAAGAATAATAAATAATCTTTTAAAAAATTTAAAAGAACAAAAGAAAAAAGCTGTAGCTACATCATAACAGACCCCCTTCTTGCTACTCTGTTTAATATGGTCTTTGTATCCATGACACTAAAATTGAACTGTGTAAGAGCCAGAAAGGTAGCCAAATTAATAAGGATAATTTTTCTGTTCTCCAGTAACAGAAGTGTGCTTGTTGCCTATCAATATTTATCCCACATGATCTCCTTGATCATTAGCAAATATATAATGGTGTAGAATGTAGAGTGCATCGAACTCTTATACAGTTGTTTATAGCCATGTGCCTGAGTCCAGAACAGAAGTGGGGAATTGGTGGTATGTAGGTGTCTGAGAAAGGGAAGTGACCCACTTTTACATTAATGATGTATGTTGATTGAGAAATAGCTGTATAATATAATACTACTTTTCCCAGCTCTCATTTGTTGCACTGGGCACCAGGCAGTTTATTAAAAATGTTCACTTAACATGTAGATATGTGAACAGTCTTGTAGTCTGTTTATAATTATAACATAATTGAACATTACTATGAGATTTCCTAGTCTTGATGCAAATGATTAACTTATAAAGATTACCTTTAAAAAAATGTAAAATCAAAGAAATTAAGAGCTAGACACCTGACAATCTTTGCCTTAGTGTAACTGAACAGAAAAGGGAGGTGCAGCTCCCCATCACCACAAAAACCAGACTTGGGAGGCAGATGCTTCGTGGTGCAGAAGGAAAGAAGCTTTATTCAGGTGCTATGCAATCTGGGAGAATGGCAGAATCCTGTCACAGAGACCATCTCTTTTCCGGCCATGGAAAAAGGCCACTTGTGTCCTCAGTGAGGCCAAGACAAAGCCAGTATCCAGAGTTCCTGCTCACTTTTAAGCACAGTCCTTTTGAGCTCACAGGTAGCTGCTAAGTGGCCTCAGTCCTCTCTCCAGTGAGTTTAGCTTGTTCCCAGCTGCTGTTGACTTCAGATTCCCCTCCTGGAGCCCACGTGGGGAGCCTTCGTGGCTGCTGGAGCACGAGGTTGCATACTCCCAGCAGAGAGCACGGGGATGCCCCTGACAGTGCATCTCCAGGTGGGTAAGAGAGAGAGATGCTGCCTCCTGGAGGCTCTGAGCCCATGGAGAGAACAGGTGAATGCACTGTACAAGTGCAGGGAGGGAGAGAGAGAGAGAGAGGGAGAGAGGGAGGAGGGGGGAAAGGGGAGAGAGAGAGAGGGAGAGAGGGAGGGAGAGAGAGAGAGAGAAGCTTAAGTGTGGGACAGACCAGGTGCTTTCAAAATGAGCAATCAGCATCCCAAATTTTTGTGTGCTTTGGGTAGGTCCCCCTCCCAACCAATTCCGTTTTTCCATAGGCTGGACTAATGGGCCTCTTTGGTCCGGTACCTCCCCTACACCATTTTGGCTTCTATGGTGCATGAACCTGCTTCTCCCTGCTCTTCCTCACCCCCAAATCAGGTAAGGGATAGGCGAAGGGCTTTTTCTCTATCTACTTACCTTGCTAGCTTCTCATGCACTTGGGCCCTACCCATTGCTATTTCCAGCTTTCCTTGTGCTGAGTGTAAGAACCTCATCCTGCTGCCATCTTGGCCGATGGGGGAAGACTCCCCAGCGCTCCAGATAGTCTTCTGGTAACAGGTGGGCAACACCCACTGTTGTTTCAATGTTCTGTTGCAAGTAAGCTTCCTTATGTCTATCAGAAATGTCTATAAGATTCATGTTAGACTGTTTTTCTTATTTGAACTTCCATCATCAGAGCCACAAGCCAGAATTATCCTTAGAAACTGTAGGTACTTAAAAACAGGCTTCATGTCACCCAGGAGCCACTTTTTGAAAGTGTTTTCACCTTTCCTTTTCAGGCTTTTTCTGTCCCTGTATCTATTGGGCTTTCTCCTCTTTGTGGTTGGGCTCCACGCAGCCTTCTTCAGCGTGCTGTCCAAAACAGGGCACCTTCCTCCCTCCTACTGATGGGGAGAAGAGAAGAAGAATTATGCTTCAGCTTTGTCTCCTCTGCGCCTATTGATTTGTGCTGGTATCATATTGACTTTCATCACAATAGCACTGAATTGCTGATTCATATGCAGCTGGTGGCCATCCCCGGCTCTCGTTCCGTTTTATTTGTTCACACTTGCTTTTCCCCATCATGACTGGTGGTGCCAGATAATTTTTCCAAGGTATATCACTCTGTACTTGCCCTATTAAGTAGTTTTAGCTCTTCCTAATAAGTAAGTGTTCATCTATTCATGCCGCAAAATATGGGCATGTTTTATAAAGTACTGTTGTCTCTTTAGGTCATTGGCATACTGATCTGAACACTTAGCTGATTTTGCGTAGCTTTTTTTCAAAACCACATAATGTCCAATTATGTGTATATATAAAATAGCATTTTATATATATATATGTAGTGATTGTATAGTAGATGCTGAATAAATGTTTATTGATAGTTTTAATGACAACAGACTGTTATACACAGAAACCATTCCAAGAGCTTGCAGGAAACACTGATTTTTTTAAAAAGCAAGCTTTGGCTTCTCTTTCTTTCCTGTTTACATTTAAACAATAAGGATGAAAAACTACAAGCCAGAGGGCTTCTGTTGTTCTCAGTGAATAAACTGAGATGGTGTTTTGGTTGCACGCTCACAGGGTTTGTGGAAATTAACTTCACACCAGGAACTCCGTATTGAAATAGATTGTTTAAGAATAATTCTTCTCTTTGAGAAGGGTGAGGGATTAATCTGCAGAAATGTTCATGCTAGAGCTGTGCATGTGTTGAAATTTGTCAGGGGGAAGATAAATGGGCCCTCCTTGAAAAGTAAATCGCACCATGGCTAATCCCTTGGGAAAGCTGCAGAATTGTTATGGTCGCAAAAGCAACCTCAGAAAAGAAGGCACCATCACTGTTTACTTAGGAAGGAGAAAGATGGGGAGAAGGCATGATTGTAAAATGAGATGACATGTACTTGACTTTAAAAATATCTTTATTCAACTATATACACAAATGTAATTATATCTATTTATCTATATCTAAATATTTAAAAGATTTTATTTATTATTTTCAGAGAAAGGGGAAGGGAAGGAGGCAGAGAGGGAGAGAAACATCAATGTATGGTTTCCTTTCACCTGCCTCCAGCTACGGACCTGGCTGGAGACCTGGCTTGCAACCTGGTTATGTGCCCTGGTTGGGAATCGAACCAGCAACGTTGGGTTTTCCGCTGGCACCTATTCGCTTAGCCACCAGACAGGGCTTATATCTGTATTTTTGATTTATTGAGGAATCATTTGTGTGCTTTAAAATGAGAGTCCTAGTTAGGGCTGATAATATTTAGCAGCAGTGTGCTGGCCAGTCAGACAGATGTGTGTGTGTGTGAGGTACCTGAATCAGGTTTTAGGTAACCCCACACAAGTGTTAACCCTTTAGTTGTTGACTCAAGGAAAAGTTGAGGGAGGATGGAAGACCACTAATGAGGCTCAGAGCAGTGCCTATTTTTAACATAGAAGTAAGACACTAGTATTTTAGGGAACCTATGGCTGTCTGATATATACCTAAATATTAGTCCTCATTCTAATAGAAAATTATCTAGTAAATTTACTGAAAAGATTATAAATTTCCTCCAGAAGATGGTACATATAAAAGGAAAAGTCATGAAATGTCCATGAAATTTCAAATGTCCACGGAATTTGATTATCAGCTAAACAATAAATTAAATTTTTTAGTGTAATTATATCCTAAGAAATATTTGGAACAAACTTATACTAAAACATTATTTATTATTATGTGATATTCCAATTTAACTGGGAGCACCGTATTTTTTTTTCTGGCAACCCCAAATAAAATACTTTAAATTATTGGTATCCTATAGAATATGTCAAATGAAAGAGAGGAGAAAGGTGCACTTACACTGAGATCACCTGAGCATTCCTGACAAACTGCAATGATATGGTAAGAAATAATGACTGCAGAGTTATGATACTCAGTGGTTGGATAAAACAAAATGCTTTTGAAATTATAATAAGAGGGGATAAGGCGACCCTGGTATATATATAAAAGAGTTGCTTTTCCCAACTAGGAAAATCTAAGTCAGTCATCATCAAATAGCACCTCCTTGCAAAAGTGCCTGTCCACGTGGGACATAGAGCAAGATGATTTATAAAGTAGGAAAACAGACATGGCTGATGGCCTTTATCAGTCTGTAATCTAGACATCCACCCTGAAACGGTGGATTCACTGAGGGGCAGTAAGGGAGAACTAAAGAAATGTTGATCAAGGATCTCTAACCTCCTCTTATTCACTCTGAATAAGGAGGAGAGGAGGTAGTCTAACTTACAGGAAAGGGTTTTATAAATCATTTACACATGCAGTTCCATTACAGGCAAACTTTGGTAAGTACGAGTATACAGTAGGTTGGAAGGTGCATGCAGCCGAGGGTAGTGTATCTGCGCCAGCACTGTTACCATTTTGCCCGGGGATGTCTTTGTCCTGAAGGGGCTGTCCTGTCTATTGCAGGGTGTTCAGCAACATCCCTGGCTTCTTCCCACTAGGTACCACTTACATGCCTTCTTCCCAGTTGGGTCAAACAACACTGTCTCCAGACATTGCCAGAGGTCCCCTAGGGAACAAAGTTGCCCTGAGTTGAGAACTATTGTCCTAGGCAAGCACCGAAGAGAGGTCCTTAGCAATGTGGATGGGTGGGGGTGGGGGTGAGGGTGGGCCCCCTCCAGAGTCACAACTTGACCATGAAAAAGTTACTTTAAAAAACTGCAATTTCCACAAAGTGCTCATATTTAATCACCACCACAGGTATTAAAAATATTGATAATGAGCCCACCACAGAGATTCTGGTTTAAGTGGTCAGGAGGAAGGCCTGGACAGCTGGCATAGGCTGAGAATTGCTCTGTGGCATGGTGGACCTCCGTCGTGAGCAGGATCATCTGGAAGGCTTGTAAACACAGTTGCCGGGCTCCAGTGTTCCTGATTCAGTAGGGGAGGGATGGGGTCTGAGAATGTGCGTGTCTCACAGATTTCCACACTTCAAAAGCTACTAGTTTAGAGAGACTCTCCTGGCCTCTCTTTGCCTTCCACCTTGGCTGCCTGAGAGGAGGAAGCATGGCTGACCAGGGTGAAGGGTATTGTTGAGTGAATGAAGAGGAACTGGTGTCTCCATCTCTGCCAAGCCCTTCTGTGACTTTTCTCTTCTGCCGGCTGTGTCCTGTCAGCTGTTCTCTGAGGGGCGGTAAGGTTCATCCGCTGCACTGGGGCCTGGTGCTGAGTCTAGCCAAATGCTAGCGTGCACTATGGGAACTCAGTTATAGTCACCCATCTCAGCATTGTTCTCCAGAGCTTGCTCAGTCACGAAACTGGTGATTTGTTCTTTATCTGCCAGGTAGACCTTACTTATTCGTTTTTTAGCTCTGACCTGGGGCGTGGAAGGGGAATAATTCATTGGCTCTCTTCCCTTCCCAAGCAGGCCCTCATTCATTCCCTCGAACGTGTGTTTTGTTCCCTAGCATTGGAGAGGGAAGGTAGGACCAGACCACACATATGTAACCCTCCCGAAGTTTCCAAATGGCTCTTGAGAAGACACAGAATTGTTGGAACCTAATAAGAGTATGTAAATAAAATGCTGGGAGTCATAAACCTTACACTTTTGGGCTGTAGTAATGTTGTTTGTACATGCTCATTAAGAGAGAAATGAAACCAAAGGCCTGAGAATTTCCTAGAAGGAACAGTCAACGCCAAGGATGAGTTTGCTGTACCCCGTCCCAGTCTTTTCCCTCCTCCCCCAAGCGGAGTCTGCAAACCTCACTCAGTTATAGCAGCTGGGATTCTGGGACATACGTTGGTCTCTAACTCACTGTCTTGGTGGCCTGCCTTATATTTTCTTTCCCCACTATCACTTGCCTGAAATTAATACTTTCTATTAATCAGGTTAAAAGTTGGCCTAGAAGAAGGTCATGGGAACCCACTGATACTTCTTCACAGAATACTGCAGTAGTGTTTGAGGGAATTGCCTGCTAAAGTGCTATATGTATTAGAGCTACACATAAATATTCATATATTCATTGATGCTGGATTGCATGAATAGAATAATGGACAAAGATGGTTAGAAGAGCTAGTCTATTAGAAAAATTTTAAATAAACCCTACTCTCCTACAATAAGAACTTAGAAATTGCTGTGCCAAGGATATTTCTTACTCTTAGCCTTGTCATTTTATACAAACATTCCAGAAGACCCCAGGGGGATGCTAACCCTGCATCTCCACAAGGAGCAGTAATTCAGTACAAACCCTGCCTATGTGAGAGGCCCCTGAAAGTGAAGTACAACATACCAACAGATTTTAAAAACAGTTGAGTATATGGTAAATCAATTTGTGATTGGATTTCAGCTCTAAGAAAATGAGCTCTCAATTTGTTCAAGTCCTGGATTTTTATTTATGAGTGTTTCCTTCTGTTGCTTATATTAAATCCCACTTAAATCATTCTAGAAGGCCTTCTGGACTTCCACATGGTCAAATAAGCCTGTCTCGGTATTAGAAGGAGATTTATGGGTTGGTTTAGCCTAAATTTGGCCTCCAGGCAAGAACTTCTCCCCTGGTTTCAAGAAAAATGGCTATTTGACCTGTTCTCCAAATTTTGTCAGATTTGAATCCTACTTCCACCCTTGTCATTTGGTTGTAGTACTTAATCACACTGTTGTTTGGACTCTTTCTTCGGACAGCCATGGCATTTAAATCCATTTTCTCTACCATATCATGCTTAACTGATCAATACCTCTTGATACCACCTTCCCTAAGTATGACCGACAAATGTACCTGTTGTTTAGCTTGGATACATACATAAACTCAACCATTTCCTTCGATGACTGTATTAGTCTGAGTTCTCTAGAGAAAGAGAATATATACTTACTATAAATATATATACTGTATATATAGTATATATTCACTATATATATACTATGTATATTTATAGTAAATATGTTTATAGTAAACATGTATATAGTATATATTTATAGTAAATATATTTATATACTATATATGTTTGATCAAACATTTGTATCATACCCCATGGCCCCAGTCAAGCTGACTCATAAAATTAATCATCACAATGACACATTCCAACTCTTCAACCATCATGCTCTTCTCTTACTCTCTTAGATATCTTCATGGTCTTCTTAAAATGTGGGGACTAACACTGGCCACTCCATGTAATAATGACAGCTGTACATGGTTCAAAGGCAAGAAGGTTTGCTTCCCAGTCTTGAACAGGCAGTTGCCTGTTAATACAACCTGCCACCTAGGTGTGATGAGCTGTGAGAGGACAGTAGCCTTTGCTCCCTGACATTATCAGGCACAGAGGTACCCACTGGTCTGCTGTCCAATTTCTGCAAGTCCAGGGAATTCCCCCTTCACTCCAGATGACACCAAGAGACCTCAGCATAGTATTTGACTTGGGTGCTACTGATGATAAAAATAATGACACCATAACTACCCTTTACTGAAAACCTACTCAGTGCTATGCATTTCATATAATCACCTCAGTGCCTCTGTCATCTTGCATGGTTGATTTTTATTTCCCCACTTTCATAGATGAGAAAAAGTGACTATCACACAGGTAAATAACTTACTTTGAGCCAGTGAAGGTTCTCTGATTTACCCTATCCAGTCTCAACTCCAAAGCTTGTGTTATTCTCACTGCTTGCATAGCCCCCATGCTCAGGTGAGTAGGGGGACGTCCATTGGTAGCCTAGATTTGTCAAGTCCTCTCAAAAGACTCTAGATTATATGCACTGTTCAATCTTGGGGAACTGCTCCAAACTCCAGCCTTGGATTATAACTGGAAGTTCAGATTCCAGGGTAACAATGTCTAAATGCTCTTAGTATCCTTTGCAACATCTGACCCAGCTCCTCATATATAACTTACAATCAGGAGATACTGATTCATTGACTGACTGACTGGCTGAGGCGGAGCAGGCCTGATGTAATACTAACTCCTGTGGATCGAGTTGAACAAGACATCCTGACATTTCATCTTTGGGGAGAATTAGCATGATATTCAGGGCACTTATATTCCATTCCTGGCACCACCAACTTTAGGCCAATTATTTAATTCTCCAAACCTGTGTTCCCCCTTTTTAAAGGAAAAGATAAGACTGGCTACATCTCTTTTCACCATAAACTCTCCCTCGTTCAATGACATTGTGAGGTTCTAATAAATGTCTGTTGCTTAAGCCACCCAGTTTGTGGTAGGTAGAAAATTAGTCAGTCATACCGGATGCTAGGAGATTGATATGACTAAGGAAAATACAATATGTGTGTATTGATAAAGATATACATAAATAGACAGAGGAGTGCCCAGAAGAGGAGTGCTAGAAGGACCAGTGACTGAGTAGTGAAAAGGGCTAATATGTTATATAAGATGATGTGTAAACTTAATCTAGTTACCTTATATGTTAAAATTATTAGGATAAATATCACTTTATTAATTCACCTCTGGCTTAAGGTCTCCAAAATACTCTGGGCAATGAGTAGCTCACTGAAAATTATAAGTGACAGCTGAACCACTTAAAAACATTTGAAACATAAATACATTTCCAGTGGTCTCAACATTTAAGGTTTTTAGTTGATTATTCTGTATTTATCAAGCTCGGAAGTTGGTCCAAGTTTGGTTGGCATATTTGAATATTTGTCTTTCCTGTAATTTTTTAAAAAGATTTTATTTATTATTTTCAGAGAGAGAGAGGAATGGAGAGAGACATCCATGTATGATCACCTTTCACCTGCCTCCAGCTATGGATCTGGCTGGAGACCTGGCTTGCCACCTGGTTATGTGCCCTGGCTGGGGAATAGAACCAGTGACCTTTGAGTTCTCAGGCCAGCGCCTTATTCACTGTGCCACCAGCCAGGTGAGTCTTTTCTGGAATTTATACATCAGGTTACAAATGGAAATCCACATGAAATCCTTGGGCTCATGTATCCACCCAGAGATGCAGACTTCAGTGGTTTGATTTCTGAGATTTTACAGACAGGCTGAGCCACATACTAAACAAATATATTAACATGCCTTAAGCTTTCCCACCTTACTTTTCGGTAAGATTCAAATTCAGTGTTCCTAGCCCAGCTGACTCAGTGCAGTCAGGGACATAAGATTCAGAGGTAAATGAGGTTTCTAATAAAAACTATTATATATATATAATACATATATATAAAGTTACACACTATGACAAGTGCCTTTTGCTTTTAGGATTTAGGTGTAAAAATCAACTTGATTAACTATGACATACAGCAAAAATTTTATGCACCATTGCAAAAATAAAAACTCACTTGGGGCAGAGATGTTTATCATGTTTGGGGCAGAGATGTTTGACAAGAGATAACGAACTTGATTTTTTAAACAATTCTTCCACTTTCTCTTGCGATTTTCGATGAGTCCACAGAAAAAAGCCACCACACGAATTCAGGTTATTTCTGTTGACTGTTATATTGCAGTGGAGCTAGATGAATAGAGTTTAAAGTCAAGTATTGCTAGGTATTTCCAGCCACTTGGCACCTCAAACAGGTAAGCACTTTTTCTCCGAAGTGGGCTATATCGATCTCACTCTGTTCCAGCGTTTGGCAATTACATGAAGTTTTAAGCATCTCTTTAGAATTCCAAGCTTCTGCAATGTCAATTTTTACTAGAGGTTTTTAAAGCTAATCTCTTACGACTCCATCATTGCGAGCATTTGAACATCCATATTTATGCTCGTATGTTTCTTGGATGTCCATTTGTTTCATTTGTCTAAGCTTGTTTCAGATTATAAATTTCTTTGTTTTAAATAATTTAAAAAAAAAGATTTTATTCATTATTTTCTGAGAGAAGGGCAGGGAGGGAGGAAGAGAGAGAGAGAGAAGCATCAATGTCTGGTTGCCTTTCACCTGCCTCCAGCTACAGACCTGGCTGGAGTTCTGGCTTGCAACCTGGCTATGTGCCCTGACTGGGGAATCTAATCATCAACCTTTGGGTTCGCAGGCTGAGCCACACCAGCCAGGGCTAGATTGTACATTTCTTAAGTTCAGTTTGTATGTGTGTGTGTGTGATTTCTTTTATATCACTGGACTTTGTCCACAGTACATGCTCACTCATGTTGCTATGGTGAAAACAAAGCCCAGGAGAAGGGTCCTTCCTTTTCTTCCTCTTTGCAACACACTGATGCAGGGATTTTAGGTCATCGACATGAGATCTATGAAATGTTCACTTTCTGTTTTACCCTCTCTTCTCTACTAAGGCATATGCATTTTCCACCATTTTTATCCCTTGCCTTATCACAAAGATGGAGTAGTGCTCAACTCTTTGAGGAGTCCCATCCATCCTGCCACACCTGGTCATCTTACCTCATGAGCATGTGACACAGGAGTAAGTAAAGGAGAGAAGGAAATTGAGGCCAGGGACAGCAATTGGGAGGACATTCTGTTTAATATCTTGAATGTTCAAACACTACCTCCCCTGCACAATAGACTTTCAGATAGAACCGAAATCTAATTTAGCTATGCCATTTATAATTGAAGGTGTTGTCATTTCCTAATCTGTAAAATGGGATTAGTAAGACACCCTGCTCACCTTGTAGCTATATTCTTTATACAATTAAGGCAGAATTATTTTGGACCAGTATAGTGATCATGATCTAGTCTTGAAGATGCTCAACATACTTTTGTATGTTCAACTTGTTGTCCTTTGATGACTCCCTCACACTTCAGCCTGGCTGGGCATCCTTCACTGAGGCTTCTGGATTTGGGAAAGGGCCTGCTTTTCCCAGGAGAAGGGCTGTGCAGGACTGATTAACTACAGAATATGTGCTCATCAAGGTTGTGCTCCATGAAATCATTTGGGAGACTATATTGAAGCTATATAAATACTATGAAATTTTACCAGATTTAGGAAATGCTTCCCTCAGGGCCAGGGTGGGGCATTTCTGTAGCATTTTCCCAAGAAGGTTCTGTTTAGTAGAGTTAGCTTTCTTTGAGAAAAGCGACCATATGCAGCAGCTGTGAGGTTGAAGCATATGAAATTGCACCATTTCACCATTTTTGATCTACAAAATGACAATGTCATGTGGTTCAACCTTATACAGCTTCATTCACATGCCACCACATTCTGCTGTGAATGATCTCAAGTCATGATGAGGATAACATTCTTCTGAAGAATTCTAGCTATTACTAAAAGAAATGCTTTTCCCTCTAGTTTTGCAAATCTGCCACATATCCCTCTTTAATTTAAAAACAAAGAATGACATGCAGGTCCCAGGTGTCTGGTAGGAATCTGTTTATGCTTGGAATTAGTAAATATCAAGATACCTCTTTACACTGCCTGGCAAGAGCTGCAAAAGTAAAATATGTAAGCAAAAGAAAGAAAAAAAGAACTTCATGGCTATGGGTGGACATATTCTAATGGGTACTAATTTGCATAATAAATAGTTCAATATTCAGGAGATTATAAAATAGCAATTACTTCTGAGTTGCTATATTAGGGCTTACTAACAAAAAAGACATTTAAAATTAAATGAATTTGCTTTTGCCAAGAACTTCTGAAATCTTTATTTTGAAACAAGATTATATTTATTTTTAAAAGACATTTTAAATACCTTGCATATTTCTTTGAAAGAGTAGCAGAAATATCCTGTTTAACAAAGAAAAGTACCCACTGGGGAGAGTGTTTTTCTCCATGTGAAAAGCGTATGGGAGACCAGTGGGGAAGTGTGGAGTAAGACAGTTGAGTAGCAGGCAGTGCACTCGGGCAGGGGGTAGAGGCAGGAGTCATTACATGTGAAAAAAACACAGCCTAATCGGAATGTAGACGCTTTCTAAAACACCATCTGTGTTTCTTAAAATGACTGAAGTGTTCCGGGCATTGTATACCAAAGCAGTTTCTACTTGCTTGACATACTATCAGCATTTAACATTGGAAAATAAGTACAGCTTTTAAAGTTAGTGTATTTTTGCAATAAATGGTGCTGTTTAATGCCCATACATAGAACTTAAGATTTTCTCAATAACATTGAGCTTAGAGATTTGTATATATATATTGCATTGAGCCATGTAATGAAATGTGCTACTACACTCATAAGCCTGTTTTTTGTTTTTTTTTTAAGTCTTTGTTTCCTGTTATGAAGAAAATGTTGTGACAGCCAATGTGCCCATATATCTTAGAAAATTTCTGTTAAATTTCTTGGGGTAGGGTACCTTCATTTTTAAAGCTAGTAGCCAGGTTGTGGACTAAAATAATGAGAAAGAAGACCAAGGCAACTGCATTCATTGAGCACCTGCTGGGTGCTGGGAACTGTGCTGAGCAGTGGAAGGCTCCCTCATGCAGTGCTGGGATTACATTACACTAACAAGTTAGAGACATCATCACAGTGCTCCCAGTAGCTTCAGGGTTAAAAAACCCCCAGAATGTAACACAAAGGAACAGTCTATCTATTGGTGTGTGGAAGAGGCTTCCTCTAATGAAGGCACTATGTTATCACTCCCATCTCCTTGAGAAGTGCATTTCCAGTAAAATTTTGCTTTTATATTTAATAATTATTATTGGATATTTTGAAATATTGTTATATTAATTGTGTACTAATAATTTTTTGAAAACCACTCACTCTACCCAGAAGAATGCTTAGATCCTCAGGAAAATAGAGAATTTTATAAGTAAAAATGTTTAAGTTAAAAATTCAACTGATACACTATGTTTTGTTGCAGAGAATTATGATAACATATTCAATATGGGACTTAAGTATTAAGTACTTATTAAGATAAATTATATGGGAAAAGAGGAAGGGGAACACAATTGCAATGGAAAAAAAGAATGGTGTAAAAATTGTAATTGAGAAGACTTGGTTGAATCTGTTTCTCAATGGATGGTGGTTGGTCCATAAAATCACTATGGCATTTATGTCCCATTGAATTCATTGGAAAGAGTGAGGTACAGTTGTATTTTAAAATGTCAATATTGCCTTCTTTCACTTATTAACTACTTTCACTTATGATTAATTCAAGATGTCAACTTGATGTGTATAAGAAGTATATAGTTTTCCAAATAGATGGGCATTTTCTCCCTCCTCCTTATATATATAGACGAAAAGAAGATACTCCTTGCAAGCTGATACCTAAAAGAAGTTTAGACTTCAGCTTATCTTCTTTTGACTATTAAAAAATTTAAATTTTGGTACATTACAAGGTAGAATAAGGATAAATTTTTTTTCACTTGTTTCTATGATCAACTCCTGTCATTCTGCATTTGCTATTGCCTCTTCTACAGTGCTTGAGATCAGAGACAGTGTCCAGCTCAATGATGGTACTTTAGGAATACTTTAATAACTAGTTTTTAAAACTTGGCTCAAACATTCATCTTTTTATGGACTGAAAACATTTTTTTTCCTATGATAACATCTGCTTGGAAGCTCAGCTTATGTCATTGAATATTTTTTTAGATATTTATGCATGATATTCCAGTGCTGTGTGTTACAAAAATGAGTATTGTCATGTTCTTCTGCCGCCAAGCATCCTGGCTTCTTCTCAGTGACTGGGAATCTCCTTTTCCTTACTAGGCTGGGTGTTTCCTGCATTGTCACATGTCGGGAAAAAATCCAGAGAAGTCACTGCTTTTGTTGAATCTTCTTTGTCCTTCCAGGTGCCTCTTAAGATCTTAGCTGCCATTAGCAGGTTCACATTTACTCCACATTAGAAGATAATTAACATTTGGTCTTGTGTCCCTTTGAAGCCTTGATACTTCCAAATCTTCATTCCATATCTTCTTTGCTAATATTTCTCATTTTATCCTTTACAATAACTGTAATTAATAAATAGATAAAAATCAAATAAAAATCTAAAGCTGTCAAATCCATAAATGTTGTTACTAAGCCTGGTGTAAGTGGGTTGGAATTGCAGTTCTGTTCTATTGCCAAGAGCAAAGCCTAGGATGCCATCATAAAAGTCTTTGTGCTCCTGGAATTATCAGATAATCAAGCATCATTATTATTCAGTGAAATAAACATCATTGATTACATGCATGAGTTTAGCACATCTCCTGCCTTCTTCAGAAATCTTGGAAGCCCTGGCTGGGAGCTCAGTTGGTTAGTTAACTTCTGGATTATGGATATGAGGCTGATTTGGTAATATAATGGTGAAGGATATGAAAGGGCCACCAGATACAAACAATATTTTCATCTAGCTCTTCTAACAAGCTACTCTGCCCTTGCTCTGCACCACCAAGTGCCAGGTAACTAGGGATGAAGGTAGACGGAAGCAAGGTTAAGACTAGTACTGATTCACTAGGAGCCTGTATTTGATGTTAAATATTATAATCAGTTTGTGTCAGTTGGTAAACCACCCCTTTGCCTGAGCTGACTGGACCCCTAGACCCAACCAGGACCTAGGAGTGAACAAGGCAGCCCCTGGCAAGGCAGCAGGCCTTAGGGGTCCTGTTCCAACACCCTGACCAGCATCTGTTCTAATTGGCCAGTACTGAGACCACCCAGTTACTAAATATTTTAAATATTTTCCCCAGTGAAAAGTATCATTTTAAATTCTTCAACTTAATTTTTGGCCCTTTGCCTTTTGCTTTCTTCATAAAACCATTGGGCCCAAATTTCACAGTTTGAGAACTGGAATAAACCTGGGGTAGATAGCCTACGTTTGGTTTGTGCACATCTCAGTGTGCTTGTTCCTTGTTCTCTGGTTCCGTGTCGCATGATGGCGGTGTCACTTTTCCTACACCATAATTTCCTCATGCACTTCATTGCTCCTTCCCCGCACAAGAAACCGTAGGGTCAGCGATCTTCGGCGCCACCACTTCCATTTCCTCATTACAAAAATTGACCTTCTTTCTGTTGTTTGAAAGGGCTCAGGCCACTGTCATTCAGATCTCAGGGCTGTGGCACAGTAATAACAGTATAGGAGGAACAGGCAGCTACCACAGCGGCTGGGCATCATCCTCGCCTCCTGGAGTCCATTTGGGGTTTCTAGACCTGGTCAGTGGGCACTGTTCACTGCCCTGCACCAGCATTATATGTTATAGTCAATCCCTACTTGTCACAAAATCATTTGGTTGTATTAGAGCATTGTGCTCAACTCTGAGGATTTGCCAAGGTTCTTGTGTTTTCTAGGCTATGTGATGTTTGTAACATACCTTACTCAACTCCATGTGTACAATGAGCATCGTAGAAAAATAAGTGTTTCCTGTTGAACTACCAATGGCTTTCTCATTGTCTATGAATTTGGGGTGTGTGTGTGTGTAAGGGGTACTAACATGCAATTAGTTCAGACATAAAAAAATTTTTTTAAAATAGACCTCTTTTTTTAAATATAGTATGCTTCATCTATTTTTTCTTTAATTTCACATCTACTGTAATTCCACTTAGTACCACCTTCTGGGTGTCTAGTTGCTCTTTGGAGAGGAATTTATAAGTTGAAAGTAGGATATTGGAATGCAAAATGATCATTATTAACTTAAAATAATAACCTCTAAGTGTTAGGAAAATATTTCTGTTTTAATAGTGTAAATGATTTTTATGATAAAATCAGTATCAAAACTTAGATGTATTGTTCCATTTGACTAGAAGAAGGCAATTTACTAACTCTGTACTTTGAAAGGAACTTGTATGATTTCTCCCATTCAGATGAATGAAAAGTCATAAGCATATAGTTTAATGCTGTTCTTTTCAAGATATAAATTCCTTAGATTTTTGTATAATGGAATCAGGAGCTATTATGCTTTCTGTTTTTGTTTTTATAAGGAACATTTATTGTGTCTGCTGTATGCCAAAGAATGTGTAGAAGATAACAGTAGAAGACAAATTTTCTGCCCTTAAAATTAAAAAAAAAAAGATGTTTATGTTTTGCAATAATCTTTTTCTTAAATTCGATAATTTATTTTGTGTGGAATGCAATAGCTTTCATAAATAGTCTCCATCATAGAATGTTGTGCATTTAAAAGTCAGTGGATGGTTTCCACAATGAAGAGCAAGGTTGTGATACTAAATGAAATATGATTCAACCAAAAATGAGCATTGAAAGAATTTTTGTCTCTAACTTTGAGTCTTTGAGGGCTTAGAAAAATGGTTTTCCAATGATGAATTTCAGCCTGTTTGTAGGTAACTACTTTCATTTCAGAGTCTCTTCATAGAAAATCTTTTCATTTTATGGGGAAACATAATGGAAACTTTTGATCAATGATGTCATAAAATGTGTGAAATTTAAAAACATTATCTTTAAGTTTCTAAACATGTATTAACATACTGGTTTAATATATTGGTATTAAATAGTACCAAAGTTAAACATTTGTTCATGCAGTTTCATGGCACTCAGTATAATGCTTTGGTAAAGATTATTCAAGTAGTACCTGTAACCAAGAAACCCTTTTATATATACATTTTATGCTGCTTATATTGAAGTGCTTGAGAGCTCAGCTTAGGCAATTCTGAGCACCATTAGCATCTCTTATTTGAAATGGGGCCTTAGAAAACAAAAATATAATAATTTCCCCAAATAATAAAAAAGAATTAATTATGCAACCTGAGGAGAAAAATAAGGAGCAAACAAGTGTAACATGGACTCAGCGGGAGTCACATGTGCAAACACAACACAGCCTCTGCATGATTAAGGAAGAAAAGACAAATAGTACATATCATATTTCTAGGATGGCAGTCTTTCTTATTGAGTAAAGGAGACCCAGCACATGTCCGCACCCAGTTTTTTCTAGTTCCAAATGCTTTGTAGGAGGTAAAATAAAATTGCCTGAATAACAATGGGAATATTATGCTTTTAAAAATGGAGGAATTAACTACATTAAACTAAAGGCACTTTAAAAATGGAAATGCAGGTTAATTTTTTTCCTGGCATGCATGCCCAGAAATTTGAAGTAATAGGAAGAAATACCTTGGGTTATATTTTCAATTCTCTTAACATAGCTGGAAATACAATGTAAAAAACATATTTCTACTTTCCACTTTTACTGGATAGAAAGAATATCCTGCAAAGCCACAGAGAAAATCTGTCTTAATTTTGATGTCCACTGTAAAAAAGAACAATTTTCCTCCCTTGTTTTAAGGCTGCTAAGGAAAAGAGAAGTTACTTAATTTGGTTTCCTATTCAACCAGAGAAACTGAAATACTTGATTTTTCATTTTTGCCAGCTCTGATCAAGAGTATTTGTTTATTGCTATACAACAATGATTCCCAAGTCTTTGTTAATCTGAAAATTCAACAGGATAAAAGGCCTCCTACCACCCTGTCCTTAGTTTGCCACCATCAAAATGTTCCTCTAGGATGGAAAAGAATAGCCTTGTCCCTGTTTGCTCATGCACATCAACGAGATGATTTCCTGGTTTTTGTCAATAAATATGGCAAAATTAATAGTGCAATGATGAAGACAGTTCTAGCGGGTTGAGGCATGGGTGGGTGTGAGGAGCCATGTTGGGAGCTAACCATTAACCCTGATCTAGATAACAACCTCCCCAAAGCCCCAAGACTGCAGAGCAGAGCCCATGGGGGAAAAGGCAGCGGGGAGTGGCAGGGGCTCCTGAACCTGATGTCCTGAGCAAGAAGCTGGAGGAGAGGAGAGGGGCTTTAATAAGGCCTCTATGGTCCTTGGTGGGTTTCTGGTGCTAAAAAAAAGATGAAGACCACTTCAGAGAATGGCTCAAGGCCACGTGGTGCCAATGGCAAGGAGTCCTGGCACTGCTTCTGGTGCCTTAGGAGAGTTGTGCTAGCCTTCTTGCGATGGTCTGTGGGGAGGTCCCTGCCCCTAACCCCAGCTCCAGCCTCCAGAATTTGCCGCTGAGCCAGAGCTCCTCCCTTGTCCCCTAGAAAACAGCAACTGCGGTCTTCTCACCCATGTCCTCCAGGGACTTCGGGGGAGTTCCCTCCCCTCAGCATTTCAACCTTTTTGGAATTCTTGCCCTTGCATGTGTCTTCCTTCCCCTCATCCTGCCAGTTTGAGGTCATTAACTATCAGTTTTTCTCAGTGGATCCTGGCCCCTTCCCTTACCCCCCTTCTCACCTTTCATTTATTTTATGCCATTTGGCCTCTTTTGCGCAGAACAGTCACTATCCCTGTAAAGTTTTTAAAATCAATTTTGAAAAATACTACAATGATTTATTTATAAAAAACTGCCTGAGGTCAAATCATACAAGAAGCACCACTGATCTAAAATAAATATTTTTCTTTTATAAGTTTCACCCTTGGGTTACTGGTCCTTTATGTGACTTTTGCAGGAAAGTAAAACCACTTCAAATAAATAAAAATATCTCCCTACAAAACAAACAAAAAATTGAAAAATTTGCCTTCAGATGGATGCAGGCAAGCATAACTATTGTACAATCAGAATAAACACCAATATTTGACTAGAGAAGGGACAATGAGCAGATGAAGGGAATGATCATAAATGATTTTGGGGGGTGCACTTGCATCATATCATCTTATTTAATCATACCAACACACTTCAGACAAGAAACCAGATGTTACCACTATTGAGAATGTTGCCCAATGGTTCCGAAGTTGAATCTAAATATAATTATATTCTTGTCTAGTAGCTCTGGAAATGGGGGACTGGAAATAAGTAGAAAATGTAAGATTGCCGTACAAAAGATACTTTGAAAAATAACAACAATAAAAAGTTTAAATCCTCCCTTCCCACCTTTTGGAAAAAAATAAACAGGCAAGAATCTTAAGAATTAATCCTCATAGAGATGATGAAGTCTGTCCAATACTCTGCACCTTTGTGAATTGGTTTCTTTAAATGCAAAAGGGAACAAAACAAACGATTCCAGCCAATCTAATGGTGGGCTGAGGAATTAATAAGTAAAATGTGTTCCTGCCTTTTAAGTGCTTAACCTGAGAATGATGAGAGTGACCAGCACAGGCAGGAAGAATTCTCCCACAAGGACTGTGAGGAATATCAAGACCAGAGAGCCACATGTTTTGGGCACATGTAGAAAGCACAGTGACTCAGGCTGACTGTTCCTTGGGTAGCTGGCCCATTTTGGCATGACCTCCCTGAGTAGTTTGGGCACTGACAACTATCTCCACATTATTTTTGGCTTTCCAACTTTATTCATACTACCTCATTTATTAGTCACAGGAATATTGCATACATTGACATGCCTGTACTTCAAGTTCTTAGAAGAAATAGTTAACTACAAAAAGGATCCCCTTGTGACAGAGCTCTACTTTGGGAAGGCATGAGAAAGAAAGAGGGAGGCTGTAAGATTCTAACCAGTCCATGCTTTCCCTTTGCATTTGAATAATAATAGAACAACATCATTATGTAAGAGCATGCAGCAGAACATATTTGTGGTTTGGATTCAGACTCATGAAAAATGCAAATGAGAGATTCATTATAGAAACAGGTCAAAAGCAAGCAATTATTTTTCTCCTGGTAAACCAGAGTTTAGAATGTACCCTTTTAAGTTTTTATTTATTTATTTATTTGGGTTTTTTTTTTGTCCAGGGAGAACTGTATATTTTGGGGGACAAACTGCCAGATTCAGAAAGTGGAAAGGAATAATTTCTGTTAGAAAAGAAATGAGTTTAGGGTCAGATGGCCTCTCAGAACATTACTGGGAACTAAGAGTGACAAAAGCTGATGTTGGCTGTAGGCCTACATCATGCTGGATATTTTGTTAAACTTTTAAAATTTGATTTTAGAACCAAAGTTTTATTCTCAAAACAGTCCTATAAGTTGGCTACTCTTATTATCTCCATTTTGAAGAAGGGGAAATGAGGTACAGGCAGCTCGCTGACTTGCCAAGGCCACACAGCAAGCCAAGTCAGAGACTTTTACCCCAGATCTGCCTGGTTCCGGAGCCCCTGCTCTTGGACACTAGGCTGTGTTTTTCATTCTCCAGGGAAGTTAGTAGTAAGTAGGAAAGTCTGGCCTTTATACATCTTTTGCTTTATCTACCTCCCTTTCTTCCATCTTTCCCCCAGAAATATTTTTCCAGGATAACAGAAAACAAGAGTACTGCCTCTGATGGGTCATACCCAGAAATAATGGCTATTTCTATTATTTTTCCCATGACTAGTCAATAGTTCATCACTTATCAATGGCACAACGACTGTTACAAGACTGTTTAGAGCTGAACCAGACTCGAAACACCACTGTTCCAAAATAAAATTTTCCCGTCAATAGATTCAACCTCCACTGTACAGATTCGCTCTCATAGGCCACTGGGAAGATACCTAGTTGCCATCTGCAGAAGTCTGAACTAGTGGGCAAATTAATGACATTGCTTTCTACTCTGAGATTTGATAGCAAAAATATAGGCGTCAGGTAGAGATCTAAGGGTTATCTTTCCTACTGATGAAACAGGATTGGAAGATGCGGCTTGCACTAATGGCAAAATGAGGTTGCTAATACTCTCCACCCTAAACAAACTCACCAACAAATCAATAAACAAATAAACACATTGAGGAGTCTACAGGTTTGGCTCCCAAAATTCAAATTTCCATTCCGTCAGAATATATTCTTCTCATTTTTATACCCTGCCCTCATTTTCACTCCACCTTAAAGGAGAGGCCACTTACTTGATTAGGAACATTGGCCAGAGGTCCAGTGGCGCACAGGTGACTCTGAACTTGCCCGCCAGCCGGCGGTACCCATCCCCCTCTCCTTTGGGGGAGCAGGAAGAAGCCTTCAGGGCAGGGGACCCCAACTCAGCTTCTCCAATCTCACTTTAATGCTAAAAGGATTGTTTTCATCTCTGACCACTTTTTCTATTTTCCAAATGGTTCACACCTTGAAGAAACCTGAAGTTTCTGCCAGTTGAGTAATTAGCACTCCTTTCAAAAACTCCAACAGCATCCAGGACACATCAAGTCTATACACTTCTCACCGGGCAGAGGAGCCCCCAGAGATACCAGTAGTGAGAAAATGTCACAGAACTAGCCTCACATCAAATCTTATGCCTTAAGATCAATCAAAACTAAGCTTTGTTCAGCATATTGGTTCCCACTTGAAAAGGTTCTCTCCTGATAGCCCAAGTGAACTATGGAGAAGACCCAGCACCTTGAGCCTATGACTTTCAACCCCAAACCCCAAAGAGAAACAGATCTCTTTGGCTAAGGGCCACGTTCCAAGTGCCTCACCAAACCCATTTCTCCATCTCTTTTACTGCCCTAGGTATTCTCTTTTCCCTCGCCAGAGACCATTACTTGCATGTGTATTTTGAACGTGGTAACCAGGTGCATTCAGGAAAAAAATCTTTATCTGGAAGCTATGGCGGGACACACTGTAAGTGTAGCCCTGTGTTCCCAACTCAGCACAAAGAGCATCTGAACTCTTCGTGCCTAGCACTTTACACAATATGCTCCCTGGCTTTAAGAAAACATTATTTCGTGTTCTTCCTCTAATCAGCCTTGTCTGCCAGTCTCGGGAACTGAGAGGTTCATTGTTACATGCAGCTGTCATTTGTTCCATCTCCTGGCTCTCTCTGCCTTCAATATCTTTGTGGTATTTAGTGAAAGTAATTTTCATTTGGAAATCTCCTGCCCTTTCAGTAAGTGCAAGTATAGCACTTCATCAATGGCCAAAGAATTCCGAGCTATCTGGGATGTATCTGGACAGTTGATAAAACCGCACGGAGCAACCTGTGATAGTACATCCCATCATAAATTTCAAAAAAGAAAAAAAGAGGCAGAAAGGGCCTTTGTCAGTGTTTATCTGAAGCGCTTTTATTCTTTGCCCTTGATTTCCTCTTCAGAAAATTGATGCGCCCTTAAATTGAAGCAAGAGGCTTGACAGGTGATGGTTAGTGTGATAACCGCTCAGATTTCATCAGCTAGTGTTTTTCTGGGGGTGCAATTGTCGGAACTTTCAGCTAGATTACCTGTCACCCACTACATCAGATAAAAGAGGCAGAGTTGAAAGATGCAGTTTTGCCACTGTACCCTATAGGGAAATGAAAAGTGCAGGTGTGGGAAGTCATGAGAAAAAAAGTACAATTATTTTCTAATCAGGTTACTTCTTCAAGAAAGTTGGTGCCGAAATTGGCAACCATTGGGCAAAACCATTGCTAAGTTTGCATTGTTAAATTTATGAGGGAGAAATGAAAGGAATAGTCAGTCACACTGTAGGTAGTGCTACAAACTCTCCCTTCCCGATCCATGCATTTGTTCCACAGATTGAAATAGTTGTGGTTTATTTTTAGGCATAAGAAAAATGTTTCTATTTTAGATGCATCTCATTATGCTCATGGTGAGCTGGTATTTTGATCTGTGGTTAAGCTTTTTGAAATGGTGAAGGGAGACATTATTCAGTCTTACAGAAAAACTTTTCACCTAAAAAGATGGGAAACAGCACAATTTCAAGGAATTATGCTATATGGTCAGAATAATTTTGTGACAATTTTTATTGCATATTTGAAAAGCAACATGGGTTGAGACTTCAAAGTAGAAAGGACTCTGGATAAATATGTTTTTATCTGTGAGATTATATTGTGTATTCTTTTTAAACATCAGATTATACAGAATGATCTAAATTCTTCCTTTCATCTGTCACTTCTTCAGAAGAGAAACAGGTATTTGAATACAATTGTGCCATGACAAATGGAAGCTTGTTTTCCCTGAAAAGTAAAAGGGGCACCTTTTTTTCTGATAGGATGATAGAGAGCTATACACATTAGGTAAAGTTCCCTGGAATCCCCACTAGAAAAGACTTATTTTCAGGGTTTCCTACTATTGCCCATGATCATTTATGGTCCAGAGTGAAACTTAGGATCCAAATCTGGCTCTCATAAGAAATAGTTGTTTGTTATTGGTACAAAATAATTATTTTCCTTAGTATATCCATAAACAGACTTCCCATTTCACTTTCATTACATACATTAATCAGAGTGAATCTAACCAGAAAAGTGTGTATCCCAATGTATGAGAGCCTCCTATTCAGGCAAGTTTAGTAAACTTTGTTAAATATCAACCTACTATGAGCAAATGATACTATTTCCATGCCATTTCTAAAATTTCCCTTTCTCATTTCCCCCCCTCCATTTGGAGGCAGTTTGCTATCCTAGAGAAGAGATTGAGCTGGGGAGGCCACATAACATAATGGTCAAGCTTTTGGGTGTTGCTTAGAGAAGAGTCTTAGGATCTTATGCACCAAATAGGAAACTTTACCCCATGAGGAATGATTGGAGAGAGTAGAGATGAACTTCTTCTTCATACCCCTCCGTATTGTATAAGATTATTGCGGAGTTTAAATGGATGCAACCTGCTTAGAACATTCTCAGTGAAGTTAACTATGATCAGATTTGAATGATTAAGAGAAAAGTGAGGCAGCTGTTGTAATATTCAGATGGGAGAGAGTAATGGCCCAGAAGAAAATGGTAGTGATGGGTACTGGCAAAAGGGAATGGTCCAAAAGATATTGAGAGATTGACATGGTAACCCTTCCTGGTTAATTGGATAAATATAGGCGAGAAAGAGGAGAGTCTTATCCAGATTTACAACTGGGGAAACTGGCAAGAATATTGTGCTGTTCTCTGAGAAAGAAAATGGAAAAAATGGGTTTAGAGGAAAAAAGGGTGAGTAAATCATCAGAGTGGCCACGTCTAAGTACTTGGATATACTTGCACAGCTCTAGAGTTTAGAAGCCAGATTTGGGCTAGAGTTCCACTTGAGTATCATTCAAGTATAGACTTCATATTATGGGTAAAAATTGAATTCATGGCAGCAGAGAAGACTATCAAGTAAGAATGTGAGAAGAGGACTATGGTCCAAACCCCTAGATCTCAGGACATATTCTTTGGCGGTAAAGGTGGGTAGGCTAGGAATTTGCAAAACATAGGATATACCTAGTGTTGTTCTTGCATGGTTGATTTCACTTGATAGAACTTAAGATACTTCTGTTCCATCATTCAACAACTGCTTTCTGGTGACCTAGTTTTTATAGGCACCCCTTCCTTCATAAGCCTATACCCTAGGAAGGAGAGACAAAATAATTTGGCTCTTTATCTAGTATAGTAAAAGCTAATATATACATGAAGGAAAATAAAGCAATGCCTAATCAAGGCTTAAGAGCAGCGTGCTTCTCAACTTTATTCTATTTTAAGTTAAAAGTGTTGAGGGAGGGGGAGGAGGAGGCAAAGAAGGGGAGCAGTTTAGTCAAGGAACTAGTATGGAAGAACCATGGACATGGACAACAAGTGGGATTGACTTTGGGGTGGGGAGTGGGTGGGCTGGGAAGGGGTCAAAGAGGAGTAAAAAGGGGATGATATGAAACAACAACAATAAAATTAAATTAAAAGTGTTGATAGCTTTGCTTAATATGGTTGGTTATTGGTCCATCTACTGTGAGTATTATTATCATTCTTGATTTGTCTGTTTTTAGTGAGGGCTTTTGTTAAAATATATAAGTAAATGAAAATCCAATTAATGGAAAAACTAGAAATCAAATAAAATAGGAGGAGGGAAGGTGCTTTCTGTGGCTTAAACCAGGTTAGGAAAGTTGTGGTGCTACCTGTGGAAAGAGTGTTCCAGGTAGAAGAAGCAACAAATGCAAAGTCTGTGCAACAGGATTGCATCCAGGGTGTTGGAGGAAGAGCCAGGAGGATGATTTGGGTGGGAAAACAATTATTTAGGGGAAGTCAAAGAAGTGACAAAAATCCACAGAGTGTGGGGCCACACTGACCGCTGGAAGAAGGTTGACTTATACTCTAAAAATTGGTGCCACTGCCTAGGGAAGGGAGTTGTCCAAAGGACAGACCCCAAAAATGTAATGAAATAAAAATACATCATCCTCTCTTATTGTCTATAGACCGCAAGGAAAAGAGTTTTCTGCTCAGGGTTTTTAGCCATATTACATATACTCCCCTGTAGGTGTGTTACAAAAAACTTGTCCCAAGTATTCCTCAATATATTTTTTAAGGGCGAGTTCTTCCGCTAACAGCCATTTCATCAGTTCATTCCTCATACACAGTTTTCTGTAGGTGTTTGAAATTTTATTCCAGAAATAGAACACCACACAAGTATAAAACTCTTTCTTTCTGACAGCTAGTAGAAAACTATGTTTTCTATCCCAGTTTCTGTACCCACATCACACAAAGGTTCACATCAAAGATATTCACAACCTTAAAACGTGATTTAACAGTAAGATTGAATCCCTAGTGACACTGACCAATTCTGACTAGTTGTAATTTCAGAGCCTTCTGTTTAAAGTTCAGGAACAACAATAACATTAATAAACACAAAATCATGCCACCACAGGAGGAAAGGGAATTCTAACTTGCCATTCCAGAAAACATTTAGCATTCTGCATTTTTGTTCTAAGCTAAATAACTTCCAAATATCCCCAAGAATGGGTGTACCTAGGAGTGATCACTTTTAGGACTTTAAGGCAAGATTTGCTTTGGCTCTATCCTGGAAGACCAAGCTGTAAGGTAACATGGGGATTATAAAGAAAAAAAAAAAAAAAAAAAAAATAAGCCAAACCTTTTGGAAATGTAGAAAATCAGATAAATACATTAGTAGTTAAACTTCTCATTTTAGACTCATATTCTGATTAACATTTAGTTCTTTCCAAGTTTGTATTGTGTACCATTTTTTAAAAACAGGTTTAAGAGTACAGTTGATTCTTTCAACTGTAGATTGGCCTCCACAATCTCTCTCCCTGAGGGAAACTTTAATAAGCATGTTGGACTTTGATAGTCTCTGATGACATAAAATTACTCTACTGGGTTTTTTTTTTTTTTTTTTAAATCAACAAAAAAACATACAACTAAGACCTCCTCCTCGTTGGTCTCTTAGATTTATCTTTTCTGTTTCCTAAGTTTAACACTAGTTACCTGTTTTTCTTAATTAAATGATGAAGTGGATATTATGTATAAATTCTGCACTTATTAAGCCTTAAAAAATCTTTCATACTTTCAGGAATTAAAAGAAAAATTTTAAAAAGACAACCTGTTCCATAATCGGTCTGGTAATTAGCTGCTTCTATGTTTGACATGTTCCCCTTCGACCGCAACCATCATCCACAGAAGGGTTCGTGACAGGATTTATGGGCAGGGCTTCAGTTCTAAAATGTCTGAAAGAACCGTGCCAGAGAAGGAGTGATACAGGTAGACCGGGATTTCCTGAAATGTAATTGCCACCGTGCCATTCATTCAAAGAAATTGATAACAAAGGCTGCCATTTAGTGTCAGGCATTCACAGAACACCTACTCTCGGAATAACCCCGTGAAGTTGGTACCTTATTTCCATTTTACACACGAGGTTCAGGGAAACTAGGTAAACTCTCCAAAGAGGCAAAAAAAGCAAACAAAATACCAGTAAATATGAGAGAATTTGAGCTTGCCTTAACCAGTCTAAACTCCTGCTCTTTCTACTGTAGCTGTGATCTAAATACAGCCTCGGGTAAGGCTCCTTTCCTCATTATGGGACCTTTATGGTCCTGTGGTCCTAGTAGAATCAACATGGAAATTTCTTTCTTGAATACAGTCAAAAAAGATGAAATTATATTAAACATACTTCAGTCTCAATATACTTTATTTCATCTATTAAAATATGTTAGGAATAGAAGACTGAATGGAAACTGTATTACATTAAGTAGAATATCGTACTTTTCAGTGATTATTCCACCTATCCATCCATCTATCCATCCATCCATCCGTTTAACTGAGAATTATTATGGGTCAGTTGTTATTCTAGGCACTGGTCAGAGCTTTTCTGCTCTCAAAGATTCTAGGATCAGCACTGTCCAATAGAACTCTCTGCAATGAAAATGTTCTTTACCTGTGCTATTGAGACCAGTGGAGGAATAGAATTTGCAAATTAATTTAATCGAAATTAATTTAAACTTAGTCACACATGGCTAGTGGTTACTGTATTAGGCATCACAGCTCTAGAGGGTTTAAGGAGGTAGGGAAACAGAAAATAAATAAGTAAATTATTTTTTTATTTCAACAAGTGCTATGGAGAAAATAAGAGTGGTATGGTGAAGGTTGGGGGAAAGGTAACATTAATTAGGATTTTCAGTGATGTTTTCTTTGAATAAGTTTTTTAAAAAAGATTTTATTTATTTATTTTTAGAGAGAGGGAAAGAGAGAGAGAAAGAGAGGGAGAGAAACATCATTGCCTCTCGCATGCCCAACCAGGAACCTGGCCCACAGCCCAGGCATGTGCCCAGACCAGGAATGGAACCGGTGACCTTTAGGTCCATGGGACGGTGCCCAACCCAATGAGGCACACCAGTCAAGACTGAATAGGTTTTATTTAAACTAGTTTCCGAGTGAAGACAAGGAGTCAGACATGCCAAGAGTGTGGTGGAAAGGACATTTTAGACAGAAAGGAACACATTAAAAAGCCTTGTGGAAAGAAAGACTTCTGTGCTTAAGTTTCAGAAAGCAGATCAATGTTGGTTAGGTTGTAGTGAGCAAGAAGCAAGTGACATAATGACATTGGAAGGTAGGGGCGACCAGGTGATGTAGAGTTTTGTAAGGTGTGGTAAAGGGTATGGATTTTATTCTAAATGGAATCTAAATCTATAGTTAATCTTGAAAAAGGTTATTCTATTAAATACCTCTATGCAAGATTGAATTATGAAGTGGATGATAATATGGAGTTTATTATTGTTAAAAGCTTTACAGTTTAGTTCAGAACGTGCACATATTAAAGAATTGCTGGTGGTTATGAAATTTTCGTAAAGACTCAGAGATTTGTGTAATCAAGAGACTGGAATTGAAGATGGCAAACAAACTACTTACGTAGAATACCCAAAAGAAGAGTGATAAAAATCAAGGCATTTCATCTTTACTCTTTTGTGAAGCTAATTTGTAATATCTCTCAGGGCTAATTGGCTTTGCAACACAGTTATGAAAACTCTCTTTTCTAGGTGTGTCATGATTTGTCATCTCTTGGAAATGTGACTCTCTAAACAGTTGGTCTATAGCCAGTTTCCAGCAGATAATTCATCACATCACGAAAACATATAAAAATGGGATACTCAGATCATTACAGAGAACCCTAGACCCCCTTATCAGACCTGAAAATAGTTCTTTAATTGAGACTGAATTTAAAGATAGTATTCTTGAATTTGCTAGGAGATATGACCTACTGACGATGTTATTTCACATAGGACCTTCGAGGAGTCACAAATCCACTTGGCCAGCACATGGAAAGGAGGGTCAGTAGTAACCTGGTCACCGTAGAAACTACATTACCTAGTGTAGCCTTCATGCCAGGTAAAGCACAATTCATGCTGCTGCTAATGTTATTGGTTGAAAATAATGTACCCAAATTGTGTATCATAAAATGGTGAAAAAATGGCCAAAATGTTACTAAAAGAAGCAAATTGCCAAATCAGATAGACTAGATGATACAGATCACTAAAGACCTAAAACCTGTCTTTATTATAGATTTTGAAGTCATCAGCATATATTTAACACTTACTTCAAATACAGACTTTTAAGACTTTACAAATCCATATTTTAAATGATGTGAACTTTTCAGTATTCATAGAATATTAAATGCTATTTTCCTTTACCACTTAAAAAAATATGAATGTGAAATTGCAAAAACTAAACTGACAAAATAAAGTCTCAAGGTTACATTTAGGAGCCTTTTCTTATAATAGAAAGTCAGTTAATACACGAGGCCCAAAGAGGGAGGGAGGGAGAGAGAAGGAGAGAGAGAGACAGACAGACAGACAGAAAGAAATCCCACTGCATTCTTAACCAAATTAGTTTGTGCTTATGAAGATGTCAACACTTCATTTTACCCAATAAAACATTTTTGGGGTGATAATGATGTTCCCTTGAGTGTATTTCTATAAAACTAGAATGATTTTAAAAATCCAGCTTGTAAACAAATGTGGACCTATGATTATTTTAAACCTTCAAACACAAAGCAAGACATAGGCATGGTTTTTGTCTTAAATTTTGAAAAAATTGAAATAATACATTGATGTCCTTTGTTTCAAATAGATTTTGGAACCCAACAGACCACATTCAACCTAGTTAAATGATCTGAATGGATTTGGGGGGAAGAGAAAGGAGTCTGTTCATTTTAATATACCTTCAGAAATATTTTACTTCTTGATGATGGCAGCAGCCCTTGCTGACAACTATTAATACATTATAAACACCCCATCAGAGTTATATAAAAACATGTCAGTTTTAAAGAGTACATCTTTGACAGCAAATTTTCTGATTGTGAAACAGCTGTGCCTTCAGTACAATGCATTAAGTAGTTTATTCCTTTTAGATAGTTAAATTGTGCATGAAATGTTGCTGGCGCAAGGGCTCCAAATCTGGCCTGATTAGCGAACATCTGTTACATTGGAAAAATTCATGTCTACCCTAATTAGCTGTCAGGCTGATGTACATCAGGCCTGATGGTGAGGGATCCTGTGCTGTTTAAGTCAAACCAGGTTCCTCTCCTCTCCCGTCACCTGCCCTTTCAAATCTCTTTCTCTCGTGTGTTGCTGTAATTAGAGATGGTTGGACATACAATGGAGCAGGCTACGGTCAGTTATAGGCCCATCTGTGCAATATTTTTATTCCCACCAAACTGGGAGCCGAGAGAGAAAGTAGTTCAACAGCAGTGAGGCTGTTAGACCTGTTAGGTCTAGAATGTTTGGTAATCCTGGCCCCAAGGTCTTTATTTAAAAGACTTAGAGTCCTCAAGTCACCAAGTCACCATCTGGGGTGGCTGGAAGAGTCATCTATAGCTTCTAAACTACTGATCTTTGTTTTCTTTGTTTTAAAGAAAGGGAAGCTCTCAGCTGACTTTGAAACATGGCAGTGTAGCATAGAAGGGACACGATACTGTATGATCAGATATTAAAAAGGACCAAAAGAGAAAGAAACTGAGTGTTCCACAGGTAGAATTTTCATACCTGAACATCCTGTGGCTAGACAGCGACAGGAGACCATTGAAACCCAAAGGTCCGGTTTTACTTGGTTTATTAGTCCAGTGTACACAGGGTTTTTTCAAGGGCCATGAAAGTTTTCATTGACCTGTGGACAGACAAAGCATAACTTCCTGTTCAATCCAGCATAAACTGGAAAGTGCTGTTTGACACGTTTGAACTGGTGGCATTCCCATTTGCTCAGCAACAGCCTTTTACTGGTGAGTTGGATGGCCTGGGGCCAAGTTCACATTCAGCCCGGCAGAGGAACAGTGTATCGGAGTACAACATCAGAGGTTATTAGGGTGTGATTTGACCTAGGAAAAATGAAAAATCAGCCTTTTTCTGACTTACGTATCATCCTTTCAAGATAATTCAACTACAGGATTACTATTCCCACGCGTATGTGAGGAATAAAACAATATATGCTGAAATTCAGGAATTGAGGACCTGCTTTATGAAGTGCTTGATATGTGGGAAACTCGTTAACCCAGAGCATTCCAGATTCCTAAACTCAAACAGGATCCGATGGAGAATTCTGACTGTTCTTATTATAGCACTCTAGCAAACTGGACTAGAATTTTCTGGCCTAAGGGGACCCTTTTCTCCTTCCTTCCTTCCTTCTTTCCTTCCTTTCTTCCTTCCTTCCTTCCTCCCTCCCTTCCTTCATATGCCCTATCTTTCACCTTGAAATATCTTCCCTATTTATCTAAAGCTTACCTAATAAAGCATTTAAGTATGGTCTTCAATATCAACTTCTCTATACACTAGTTTAAAACAAAGGGCCAAATATATTGAAATTACTACACTCGCTGCTGTGGTTTTATTTGCATTATCCACCTCTTCTTAATGAATGACACTGTGCATTTTTTAATGATGTTTGCCATTTCTAATCTTTTATTTAAATATTGGTGTGCCATAGAGTCTATAGCATAAGAGTACTCATCTCATACTAAACAGTAAGCTTGTTGTAGACAGAAGCAATGAATTATTTACATATCCCATGAAGTATAGTTTGTAATAGGGGCTCAATAAATGCTGGTTGAATTAATACAATTTGCTTCATATCAGAAATGTGAAAAGCAGTGATGGGTCTCTGAGTGACTATGTCCAGTAGAACTAAGCTCCATGAACCATGAGACCCCACTGGTAGGTATCTCCAGGGGCCTCAAGACAGCTACCAGAGGCCAATTGGGAACAGAGCGGGGCTGTTTTCAAAGATTTCTGTTGTCCTGTAGGTATGGGATTGTCTTGGGAACATCTACCAGCATTTCACTAAAGTAAAGAGTGATCAAACTCCTCCTAACAGAGCCAGTCAGAATTCCCAAAGCATTCAGAACTTTGGTAGTTGCCCTAGAACGATGATCCCTGAAGGATACTGTGTGTCCTGGGTCTGGTCCCAGCTTGTTTTGGATTTCGATTGTGCTGAAACCCTGCTTAGAGAATCAGGTGCTTTGGAACTATTGGTCTTTGTGTCTGACTTCTTCTTCGCCCCCCCCCCCCATGTTGGTTTCCAATGATTTTCTCTATAGCCTTCCATACTGGCTTCTAGAGAATATTATAAGAACACAAATTTACTGCTTAATTTTGTAAATTTTAGAGATACTAGCCAATTTACATTTTTAAAAAGTATTTTATTCATTATATTTTTAGAGAGAGGGAAAGGGAGGGAGGAAGAAAGGGAGAGAAACATCAATGTATGGTTGCCTTTCACCTGCCTCCAGCTGGGGACCTGGCTGGAGACCTGGCTTGCAACCTGGGTATGTGTCCTGGCTGGGAATTGAACCAGCAACCTTTGGGTTAACAGGCCAGTGCTCAATCCACTGAGCCACCAGCCAGGGCCCAATTTACATTTTTTAACATATGTGAACCTTTGGGAATTTTGTCAATTCTTTCCTGAAAACTACTTTGTAGTAATTCACCAAAAGACAAAGATTTGCAGTGTGATTTCACACTGACTTTAAATACATTTTGAAGAATTTCTTTTCTTTTGGAAAAAGAAATAGTGACAGTTTCCTTGAATTTTTTGCACATTAAAGATATTTTAATCCAGGTTACCTTATTTGAATGTAGCAGCTATTTTCCATTTTCATTCATGGACACATTGTGTGTGTTTGAAATGCATAGAAAAAATACTGAAATGGAAGCTCTTGAATACTGTCAAGGGTAGATTCCCAGCCATCACTATCTTAATTATTCACAACAGAAACAACAGTCATCATAGCTGAAGATCTTTATTTAAACATCTAATATATCCCACCTCTTATGCAATATTCTTACTGCTCACAGACTTTGTAAGATTTACAGTCTCCATTTTACAGATGACAAAATTTGGATTCAGAGAAATGCCATATATGCACATGCCCAAACTAGTCAAGATTCTGAAACCTACTGTTTGGGAAATTTTATCTTTTAGATCCAAGTCTCTGAGGACTGGGTTCCACTGAATGCTAAGCTGTCTATGAGATGGATCATGAGAACTAGAACCGTGACTTTGAAATAGTTCTGATGATTCTGACACTCTCTGCTTTATGGTCATATTGTTGCTGTGTTTGAATTTTGACTAACTTGATAAAATCCAAAGGCATTTTCTGTAGTTAATAAAGAATAATACAACAAAAATATTTACTGTGCACTATGCCAGCAACTAAATTAACCAGTAATCATTGTTTTCGGTGCTACCAATCACCAACTGAGAAAAAAAAAAAAAAAACCCACAGGTCATTATATTTATCAAAATTTACCACAGTTTCTCCTCACCTTCCTGCATACCTCTCCCTTGATCATACTGCATCACACACACACATACACACCCACACCCGTGTGCACACACACGTACTGAAAAATAGAGCTAATTCTTCTCGGTGTTTGTTTCTCAAGAAGCAACGTTACAAACTTTTGTGTTTTGTATTGGTGAGACAGCAAATGTCTTATTGCTCCTTCCAGCCTGTAATTTACTTTTGAGACTGCTCGTGCCATCCTTCCCTAGAATCGTCCCTGTCGTGTTGCTGATGGCAGCAGAAGGTCACTCCCGTCCCTGAGTGGCTTGTTCTCCCAGCCTGTCAGAGAACGCAAGCCTTCCTTCACCAGGGAGGGCTTGACGTGGCCTCCTTGGGCAACCTTCACTCTGCGGGAGATGCAAACCCTCCTAAGAGGACAGTGCAGCTACCCTCTCAACCCGCAGCTGAGCAACGCATGGCTCCCTGAAGAGCTAGGGTGACCAACATTAGAGCCCAGGCCGCAGGGCAGTATCCTCAGTGTTTTCGGATGACAGCCCAGAGAGGTTGTCGGTGGAGAACTGCTGGTGGATGTTCACTAAGATGATCAAAAGCTGATAGAACTTTTCCCCAGAGTTGACACAGACAATTAGAACAAAGTCGTAAGGAAGTAAGGTACCTGTGGGCGGGGGGAGTAACTCTTGATAGAATGAAATGACTCATTACTGATGACATGAGGGGACATCTAGGGAAGAACACCAGAGTCATGTGTCACCGCAATACATTAGGTCCAATCGTTTTGGACACATCTGGGCTCTCTGGACATACTCTGAATTCCTGTTTAAGAAATGGTTTTCTACCCATCTGGAAGGGGTAAGGAATGAGCCCTGTTGTGCGGTAAAATCTGATAGGGGACATTGTGGCTGTTACCACAATGGATAAAAGCTCTTAACAAAATTGTTTACTCTTAACTGTGAGCATATCATATACACACGTCTGATTTATTCTTTCTCTCTCTCTCTCTCTCTCTGTGGAATGGAAATCATGATGTTTCAATTCAAGCAAAGCAGGGATGTTCAGGGGGGAAAATCCAACTTTGTCCTTAAGCTTAAGATCAGTCAGTTCACTCAAAACTGGAAGATGGGACTTCCATAGACACAGCCTCACCATAACTCTCAGTCAGCCAATATAGAGATGAAAATTAAACTTAGATTTTCTGACACTCCACTCTTGTTCCCTCACCACTAGATCCTCCCAGTTCACTGAGAAATCATTAAGTTTACACTATAAGCCAATTCTCCTCGAAGCCTGACAAATTTATAGCTTCGCAAAATGTGAACGCCAAAGCAGAAGTTATCAATTATTTTTGAGGTGTCTAACTTTTAGCTGGGAACGCGTTGAGAGAGATATGTGATGGCATCTGTAATTCCAGCCAGTCCTCAAGGGAATATCCACTGATGCATTTTTGGAGCCCTCTCTAAGATAATAAGTTAGGCTGTGGTCAGACACACTATACCTCACCTCGGTATAATGGCCTTCGACATAAATCTGGAACATGATTTACATTTAAAAGTGCCAGATCAATATTTGAGGAGGGATTCTTTTTTTTTTTTTTATCAACTTGGCTCTAATTCTCTGGAATATAAAGTTATTTTTTAAATGTCAAAATCAACTATACCCACACTGGCATGCAATGGCTTTGTAGAAAAAGTTGGGGGGAAAAACCCTAAACGTAAATTCTGTGTTGACATAATCCAGGTTAAGTCTAAAAAGGAAAAATACTTACTTTTGTAAAATGAGAGGCTATTTTATCACTCAGAGAATGTCACATCAATTGTAAAGCCATCAGCCCCAAGGTTTGGTGGTGATTGCTTCATATTTACTGTTAGCCCGGCAATGGGGATGGTACTTTTACAGTCTTTGGACAGACTAGTGAGTGTGACATTTAAAATGTTGATTTTTGCAGCACTTATGTTAATTGTTGTAATTTTCCTGATGAACCACCATTCTGGTTCCCTGATGCAGCCAAGATAGTTTTACATTTTCTATGCAGGGCCTCTTTGCCATTTGGTCTGTGTAGTGTCAGCTTCGAGTGCTACTGAAAGCAGACAAAATTGCAAGCAAATTGCATCAGATTGCCAACATTGTGAAAAGGTAAATTGCTTGCAAATCTATTTAAACCACTGCCCTATTTTCATCAGCTTCAGTACTTGGTATTCATGATTGCTTAATTGGCGACCTTTCCTATTGTGTAGTGCTTTATGGTGTAATGGAAAGCGATCTTTACCAAACCAATTACCCTTTTTTTCTCAGCACTACATTATTGCTGTGATTGCAACTGCCAGTCCTTTGTAAATGAACTTTCTGATTTCAATGATGTTTTTAAAATGTAAGATAGAAAAAAAGTAGCATTCATATTGTGCGATGTTCTATTTTGAAGCCTCTTTGTAGCCACTATTGTCTGGGAAAATGGACTGAAGGGTTACACAGTACCTACAAATATCCATGTAACTATTATTAATATTATTATAATGTCCGCCTTTGTGCTGCAGCTCAATTAGGAAAGGATAGGAGAAATATTTTGTCACCCTGTCAAGTGCACAGGAAGTGCATTTGAGGCTTCTTTTTTGACACATACATTATCTCTAGTAATAAGATGAGATTTTTTTTTAAGGAGTGGTGATGAAGATACAAAATCAATTTAAATAAAAGTCACATTGCTAGTTCTATGGTCACTCGACATTTTAAAAAGGAGCTTCAAATGACTCCAATGTTAAGACTTGGAATGCAAGCTTAATTTTCATGAGAAAGTTGTGAGCAAGCTGAGAATAGTGAATTTTTAAGATCTCAGACTCTGAATATAGATGCTAAAACACAGCCCAACATGACTGTTCTTCTCTCCATTCAAAGCTAAACTATATAGATATGCAGCCTGAATAGTAAAGGGACTAAGAAAGCCTCTTTTTAAAATACTCTTAGAAATATTCTATAAAATTAACATCTGCATGAGTTCTCATAAAGATGGGGCACAGAAGTGTACCGAATCCTGTTTATGTGTTTTTATGTGATTTAGAAAATTATATCATTACTCTTAAGTGTACGTGCAGAAAAGGAACTACAAATAATTTAGTCATTTCTTAATACAGTAAGTGGAAATGGATGCATCATTCTACCCCCTACAGCTAGAAACTATTGTATGAGGGACATTTCACAAAGATTTTTTTCACTCTCTTCTCTCATTTAATTAGGGGGGAAAAATGGAGTTCAGATGATGCTTACCAGCAATGATCAGGTGATTGCTGATTTTAGTACCTTTGATGCAAAGTAATGATTTATTTACAGCACAGCATCTTACTCTTTGAAAGCAATGTGTTTATTATCTACTGCTTATGAAACTATTCATAACGACCACTTTCAGTATGATGTTGAGGTCTAATACAGTTATTATTTTCTATCAGCAACATGTATTCTTTTGGAACAATTAGACCCATGATTAAATTATCTGACTGAAGATGACATTTGTTTGGGTCTTTAATTTGTTAAAATATGAGCTTTCAAAAATGAGTGCCCAATTAATTGGGAATATGATCCAGAAAAACTCTCACTTTGTGGAGGGCCTTATTTGAGTGACTTCTGTGGAAAGACTTTTAAGACATTTTAATTTTTGTTGGAAGAGGCAAAGGAGATTTATGAAAGGGGGAAAGTGCATAGGTTAGCGCACACTGCAGTTATTACGGTCGTTGTTATTGTTAGAGGCTGGCCATGAGCTCCTGCTCTCATCATTTGTCTTGCTAGACCAGTACTGAGCCTGCGAGGGTGAAGCAGATAACAACAAAAATAGCTAACACGTAGCCCAGGCTTATGACATGCCAGGCGCTGTACTAAGCACTTTAAACTGGCTCATCTCATTTAATCCTCCCCCCAGTCCTCTTGGGAAGGTACTATTATGATTCCCATTTGATAGATGAGGCAACAGAGACTGAGGAGAGTTAGAGGCTGGCCCAAGGCAGCTAATAAGTGACCCATCTGGGATTTGGCCCTAGACAGTCTGCTTTGGGAGCCTGTGTTCTACCGCCTGAAGAGTTGGGTTTCCCAGCCCCTAAAGTCTCTTTACAGAACTAAGGAAGGAAAACTGGCTAGCTAACAGACACTCGCATAGGATCTCCACATCTAATTCCCCAGTAGTTATTGAGGAAATAGTGGACCCAGTAGTCATTTAATCTTGCACTCTTTTCATCTCTTTACGTGTGGTATGGATTTGGTGCTGATATTTATGTTTTTACAAGCCAAACTCTTAAGAAACTCAGATGTTCAGATTCAACACCTGCATGCAGAAGGAAACATTCTTACAAATACCAGTGCTCACAGAATCCTGCAACTGTTTCTCCTTTGGAAGGAGAGTCTCTTGAATATCATAGGCATGGTAAATTATCACCTTTGTTATCTTTGTTATATAATGTTCTCCGGTGTTTCTCGTTGCAGTTTGATGGTTGGTGTGCAGGGGTCTCTCAAAGAAATTGCACTAAGAATTATTAACAGATTTCTTTCTGTCATGAGCAGAGGTCATTTGGGGGAATTGGAATGAAGATGGGGGAAATGGGAGTTATTGATTCCATTTCAAGGGATCTGCAAGTAAATTACAGCATGAATGAAATATTCTTTGAGATTGTATGTGAGACATTCGTCACACTGATTTAAGCAAAATCTCAGGTGTTTTCTTGCTTGATATCTCAAATCTCACTCGGCCACGGGCAACCAATGGAGGCATGTACATTTTCCCCAGCCTTTTAAATGGCAGTTAACCACAGGTTCTATCCCAGAGGGTCATAGGTAAGGCCTGGTAACCAAATGTTGGAAACACTGGAAAAAAGCTGGAGAGCACCTTACGTTCCCCTTTACACAGATTCACGTATCAATTTCTAATTGAACACAAAGATTAACCTGGGCTGGGGGATGGTAGGGGACAATGGTCACTGAGAAAAAGATCATTTATGTAAGAATTTATTTAGTAAATATCCTGAGTGGATTCAATACATTATTTCACCTATGAACAAAAAATAATGTATTTGAAGTCTTCAGGGTGGCCGTAATTTTAAGAACCCATCTCTTGTGATGTGGCTGTCATACTGCTCTCTTCTATTGTTGCCACTCCTTGTGGAATGAACCATTTATTCTCTCTCCTCACCTTTTCCTCATAACCCACACCTTCCATTGTCCCCAAACAAGATCAAGGAATAAACTAAGTTGATCATGCATACCCCTTATGGATATGAAACTTAAAAAAAGAAACCCTGTATGATACAGTGTGATCTCATCATTGGTAATAATGATGGCTGCAAAGGAGACAGAGATTCTCTGAGTTTGCTCGGCCTTCATTGTTTCTTTATAAGAAGATATAAAACATGTCCACAAAAAATATAACTTACATCTCTTATTTCCAATGAATGAGTGATTTGTCTTTGTGGTGCACCCTCAGAAAATTATTTGTTCTTATAATTTAAGATTCTAAATTTGTGGAAAGGGATCAACAGTTCTAAGTTAAAGTTAGTTGATTGGCTCTGTGTATTTTAGGGAGACCGTAACTATTTGATACTCTAGTAATAATAATAAATGTTCAATATTTATTAAGGATTTACTTTGAGCAAGCAATGTACTAAGTCTTTGACATTTATTAATCCAGTTAATAGCCATAATAACTCTATAATGTAAATACTATTATCACCCATGTTTAATAAATGAAGAATCAAAGGTTTGAAATTAAGCAAAATTTCTAAGATGAGTTGGTTTATAAGTGGTGGGTCTGGGATGCCACCTGTGATACTCTGAGATACTCATTATTGGCTTCCAAATGAATAAGAAGGAAGAGGAGGCAGGGGATAAAGGAGAGAGGTAGAGGAAGGGAGGACAGAGGACTTTAGAAATTAAAACCAACAAGGGTCTATGTTACCGTTAACAAGTTCTCAAGGGCCTGACTGATTATGTACAATAGGATTTCGCCCTCTCCCGAGATTTCTACAAGGTCACTGTTTACCGTACATCTCTGCCTTGGAAGCAATATAAATCTTGTCTTTGCAGGGGAGTTTTGTTTGTTTATTTGTTTGTTTATTTTTTCCCAGTTCACTCTTGATGGTCAGTGAAAGATTTCTTACCATTTAGGCTTCTGGGTGGCAAATGTTATTGTCAATAATGATGTAGGAGACAGTGTCATTCTCAATGTAAGCAACTTTCCACCCAATGAGAGGCTATTGATGGAGAGACCTGCTATGTAGAAACACCTCTTTCCTCTCTGTCAAGATGGATTTTTCAGTGGGTCATCTTAAGTTAGCTGAACAGCAGAGAGAGAAATGACAAGAGCCAGAAGAGAAAATGGTATTGAAATCCAGCAAGATGGACCCCAAGGCAAAACTTAGCTTTCTACTTTTGCCCTAGGGCCTGAATGATACAGACAGCTGTTCTAACAATTTTACAAGAGAATCTTTAAGAAGATACATTTTTGAAATGTTCTCCACTCAGATTTAGTAATTTAGGAAGCCATTCCCAAACCAAACAATTACTTTTCTCACATCCAAAAATGTGTGTGAACCAGTGTGATGATTTTCAGCAAGGAGACTCTTCCATGCTGGAGGTGTGGGTAGAAGAATCCATTCAGTCATTTGGTAAATATTTGCTGAACATAGTTACCTGTCCAGCACTGTGGAAGCACATAGTGAGAGTCACATCTTCTCTCAAGGAGCCTTGTGCTCTGATAGCATCTCTCGGGATCACCCGCAACAGAGATTTCTTCTAGAATGCAGCACTATTTAGAAGAAAGAGTTCTCTTTTAGTTGAATAAGTCAATCTGAGAGTAATCTATGTTTAAAATGGCAATGGAAAACAAAAATTTGCTGACTCAAGAATAGAATTTTTCATTAAACAATGACTTGCTTTACTTAGAATAGTCCATTACAAAAAGTGTGCCAATACCTTTAACACATTACATTTTATATGCCAATATTTTTATATTTATCACTGTAATAGATACAAGGGAAATTTTAATCAACATGGTATTTTAAAAGAATACAGTGAACTTGTCTTTAGTTCCTACATTGCATTTTAGCATTCAATGGATATTTCATCTAAATTTCAACTGACTTGTGTTTTAAAGTATTTGTAATTTAGGTGAATATATCTAAAATAAGAGATTGAGACTCTTACTCATGATATCCTTTCAAGATAAAGACCTGAATGTTTTTATTATTTTAGGATGACCTTATTTTGGTTTATTTATAAATGCAATGGACTTTTCATAGTAGTCTTTCTAAGTAATATGTTCAGTTTTCATGTAGTGTTGGGTTTTTACAGACTTACTAAGATTTTTTAAAAATCCATTTTATTAATATCTTACCAATTTAGAGCCATTTCACTGAGCAACTCACTATAGGAACAGAGCATTTTGAAATGAACCTGGTAGCCAGGCATGCTGAGCACTGTTGCCCCTGGATCCCTGAGCATAACTCATGGGTCTGGCTACCATGAGATTGAGCATGAAATTTCACATCAAAGACCTCCATGCCTGAGGAGCGCAGATGCAGGGGGCTGGTGTGGCCGGGGCAAGAGAGAATGTGCAATGCATGCTGAGTCCTTCTCTGTGTGCTCAAAGATCAACTGAAGTTTCTGCAGGCGAGGGACCTTTCAATCACTGCTCACCCTAGAAATAATAAGCTCCTGTGGTTAGAGCTGCAATAACAGAGGTGTGGTCCCTGAAATACCAGCAGCAAAAGACCCAGGGTACCTTGTAGTAGTCAGCCTGAACCTCAAGACTTGGGAGAGGGGGGCTTCATGGACACAAACCTGTGTATTGACACAGAGCTCTAGGCTTAAAAGGACTCCATGCTTGGCTTGACATTCTGCAGTCACTGTTCTAAAATTCTTAATAATATTTGAACAGGAGGCTCCTCACATTCACTATGTAGCTGATCCTAACAGGAGGTTTATTTCAAATTAAGGGCATCTCATTTTAAGAAAGCCGCCGACAATAACCGGGACAGAGGGGGGTCTGGGAATTATTACAGGGGGATCTCTGTTGAAGAAATGAGGAGTGTTTGGGGGGCAAAAATATAACATGCTCCAGTCATAATGCTGCATAGCTATCTCAATGCAGCAGGACGGGAAGTGGTTGCCTCGGGATGAGATGAGAGTTCGGTGGCTCTCCTATTGGAGTCTTTTCCTTAGAATAATGGCAAAAGTGTTCATATGTAGCAGTGGTGTTTGAACTTTGTCAACACCCACAATAAGGAATACATTTATTCATGACCTTGTACGCGCATATTACATATATGTTTTTGGTACATATTTCACAAGTTTCATGAAATAACTTTTACCCTTATCCCATGTGATAAGCACTGTGATAGTTTCTGTTCTTTTCTCTTTCATTAAAAAATGCTTGTTGCCACCCACTAAATCAATTCCTAGACCAGCTAATGGTTTGCAGTCCCACAATTTGAAAAAACTCTTTATATAGCATGGAAGGTTGCATTAGATAACTCTTTTAACATTTTTATAGCTCTAACATTATAATTTTCAAAAGGTAAAAATTGCAAGCTACTCCGCAGGCAGCTGAGTATATGTCTAAGCAATTGAATGGTGAAGTGCAAAGAGCCCTAGAAAAATTCTTAGGAGACCCGGCTTGAATCCTTGGTGCGCTACTATTCCAACACCTTAAATAAGTCTGTTTACTACCCTTTCTCGATAGCCCTATCTAAAGGATTTTTTTTTTAATCCAGAGAGTTTCTCTCTTTTGCTAACAGATAGCAAAATAGTGTTATCCCTCAAATGAAATATTCACAGTATAAGAAATTGTTGAAAGTGGACTGGCTATGGTGGAATCTGAGATGGATGGTCAGGGGTCTTGTATACTCGGCTCATCACCCTCTAGTCCTCTCTCCAACTGCCACCTGGAAAACTATAAGACCCCAGGAAACAGAGTTTGAAAACCACTCCGCTGAATAACTGAATCTTAACTTTGATCTGGGGACTACTGATGAGCAATGGGCATTAGAAATGAGACCAAAGACTCAATGTCTTTCTGTTTTTATCAATGTTTTGCTCTGTTATCTTCAACGGAAGGAAAGCTCATCCAAGTGAGACCTTGTCTGCTTTATCTTCAAAATCTAACACAGTGCCTACTATACAATAAATCTTCAAAACATATTTGTTAAATGAAGGAATGAGTCACTTTTTAAATTTTACCAAAGTAAAAAAAGAGGAGGAGATTTATGAACATTCTAAATTATTAAGATTTTAAGGTTCTGGGTTTGTGCTTCCTCAGGTTAATTTTAGTAATACGTAATTTTTAGTGAAATTGGACATTTTATCTTTATTTTAAAATAAGACTACCAGGGAGGGCCCTATGAAATTCTGTGTCTTCTTGAAAGTAACCTACTAGCTTTTTGCAGGGAGGAATTATAATCGTTAACTGTTGAATTTCTAATCTGTTGTTTAGTGAGCCCCAAGGGATCTCCAAGAAGACATCCTAGTGGTCAGTGAATGAACAGAGAGCATCTTAGTTCATGACTTTGTGGAGCTCTTTAAAACATTGGTATTTTGTTGAGTGGTATAATTAATAAAAAGAAACTTGTACTGTGCCAATCACTTGCCTCTATGGACTCACCCATTTCATTCCTGAATATGACAGCCTCACTATTAGTAGCAATTTGTTCCATAATATTGTAGAATGATTGAAAGCAGTTAGGAAAGAAATAAGGTCATATGGATTTTTCCCCCTTAATGGAATTACTCAGGAAAAAAAAAAAAAATGGTGCTTTGGTTGGATAAGTCCTTTTCATACCGAGTGAGCTCTTCAAAATGTTATGTCCCATTTGTATCACAAACTGTATTTTTAAGATGACAAGAGATGAATGAAATATAAAGCTTTTGGTTACACTGGGTACTCATCTTCATGCACAGCTTCAGCGTTAATGTAACCTTTAAAATGTAACCTTTAAAAAGTGTGGTAGTTATCTGCAGCATGACCCATCTCAAAATGGAACTGCCTGTCAAGCCTTGCTCATTTGATGCACGAAAGTTCTCTATTTTCCCTCATCGGCATGTGTTCCTGTACCTTCACATTGGCCTGCCCAGCAGGCCAGTGCCGCCGGATGCCCCTACTTGTCCCTTCTGAGCCGAGGGTGTCATGGCTGACATCTGTCTACTTCAGTGGCTCAGAACACCCAGATGCTTTGCAATAGTGTCTTCCTTAAAATGAAATCAGAACATCCTCTCAACTGACATGCACGTTTTAAAACAAAGTTTGAGCATTCTTATTATTCTCCTTTGATACAACTTAGAATCTTGCCGAATGGACCCAGAACCTGTTTAAATTTGGGGAATGTGTTTTATTTGACTTAATGCATACACTGTGCAAACTACTTTTGATGTGACAAACAATATTTTCTGTCACAAGCGTCTGAACAAAAATTGCTCAGGGCATCAAAGCACATCAGAATAGCAAAATACTCTAAGCAAGATGGTCCAGAGAAAAGGCCATTTGCACTAATGGATAAAGTGACTTAACTTTGAACAACATGAAATTGCCAATTTACAGTCATTTTTGACCAATTTATATAGCTCAATCTATATTTTAAGGCACATGTTGCTCTCTCTGCCATGTTGATCTCCCAAGAAAAAGAAAACTGGGCCACCCCGATTGGGAAGACTACAGGGAGTGAGAAAGTTCTCGGTGGGTTTTATTATGCCTTCACAGAAAGGCAAAATACTCCAAAAAATATTTAGTGGATCAGTTTATCAGTCCTGTAGTCTTGAAAAAAAGGTGAAGAGAATGCCCTGGAAAAAAATCATCAACAATTTCTTTCACCAAATATTTTTACTTTATAGAAAAATGCACTTGGGAAATAATACAGATTAAGTACAAAATGTAGTCTACAATGATAATAGCTTATAATATCAAAGATTTTAATATAACCTAGAAGACCAGTAATAGGAGTTTGGTCAAATAAATTCTAGTCCTTCCATAAAAGAAAGAAAGGAAGGAAGGAAGGAAGGAGGGATAGAGGGAGGGAGGAAAGGAGGGAGGGAGGGACGGAGGGTGGAAAGAGTTTATCAAATAGGAAAGATATTCATGACAAGTATTTACTTTTTAAAAAAGGATCCAAAGAGCTTAAATTTATTATCTCAGTTGGCTAGAACATTGTCTGTACATCAAAAGGTTGCAAGTTCAATTCCCAATTAGGGCACATACCACAGTTGCGAGTTAATCCCTGGTTAGAGGGTCAATGGAAGGCAACCGATGGATGTTTCTCTCCCACGTTGATGTTTCTCTCTTTCCCCTTGCCTGTCTCTCTAAATGCAACATACATATCTTCTGGTGAGGATTTTAAGAGAAAACGTAAGCATAGAAACATGCAAAGATAAATACATTTAAAATATGTAAACATAATAGATAAAAAGACAAGAATTTTGAGTCCTTATTTTTCTTTTTCTATAGTTTCTACAACACATATGTATTAATTGTATGATAGGAAAAAAGTAAAATTAAAGAATACCAAGAATAGTTAGACTTTATTATCCCACTCATTTCTTAAAAACATATGATTCATTAGTTAAGGCAATTCCTGAGTATTTGCATCATGAAAAACCATCAGCACAGACCAATCAAAAGGAACACTGTCCATGTGGGAATTTCTCTTAGAGTTCCAGGAGAGTCTGACTCACCACAGAACAATGAAAGGGGAAGAGAGATGGAAAGCAAACCTCTGGGAATGGACCTACAGCAAATTGGTGAATTTAAAACATTTTCTACATCCCTTGTGTCTTTTAAATCTACCCATTTGGGTTACTTACCTTCTCCAAGAGAGCAGCGATTAGGTTGCTAAAGAAGACAAACATTAATGGGTCAACCGGCAACATTTTTACAGGAGAGCAACTTTCATTGGGAATGAAATTTAGGAAATGTTTCAGAAGCATTCCTTCTGCTGTCTCTTGACACAGAAAGAACACTTTAATGGCCAAAGGGCAGATAAAATATTAGAATTTTATTTGGAAAAGACAACTTGGCCCTAGCACAGTGGATAAGGTGCCAACCTGTGAACCCAAAGGTCACTGGTTCGATTCCCCAGCCAGGGCACATAACTAGGTTGCAAGCCAGGTTCTTAGCTGGAGGCAGGTGAAAGGCAACCATACATTGATGTTTCTCTCCCTTTCTGCCTCTCTCCTATCCTCTCTCTCTAGAAATAATAAATAAAAACTTTAAAAAATAATAAATTAAATAAAGACCAACTTGATGAAATAATGCTTTCGTAAGACAAATAAACATAATAGGACAAATGAGAAATAGGATTTTATGGGAAGGGTATGAGCATCCGGAAATACTTCTTAAAATTAAAAGAAAAATAGGATTCAATGGCTGAGTCAAAATGAGAACACATGAAATTCTCAATATACATTTTACATTAAATTATTTTTAAAAAGAGTGAATTAATATAATTTCATTGTATCACTTTATGAATTTTTTTAAAAGATTTTATTTATTTTTAGAGAGGTGGGAGGGGAGGGAGAAATAGAGGGAGAGAATTATCAATGTATGGTTGCCTCTCGCAACTGGGGATTTGGCCTGAAACCCAGGCATGTGCCCTGACTGGGAATCAAACCTGTGACCCTTTGGTTCATAGGCCAGTGCTCAATCCATTGAGCCATACCAGCCAGGGCTGAATTCTTAAAATTTATACACAATAGCACTGAGTTAAGTTAAACTAGGTATGGTTACATGCTAACTAGCAAAACATTATTAAATTTGTGATTCGAACCAAATTATGTTCACTTTTGTATGTCAACTTATGGTTCAAATAGTTCTTACTTTCTCCTATGCAACTTGATAATGTTTCATTCAGAAGATAACAAATGAAACTTAAGTATACATAAACATATAAGATAAAACCAAAAAGCCATTAAGTTACAATAAAAGAGAAATTGTCAAGTATTATTTTGAGTATTCAGCACAGAGTATGTAATTTTCATTAATATAGTGTGAATTGGCTTGAACGAAGGACATGCAGCTTGCTGTTTTTCATGAGGCAAAAAGAATAACTCCTTCATTATTTGGCTGAGCAAATGAAAACATTTGTGTAGTCCTTTTGCAAAAGTGAAATGTTTAGTAGTAAAATAAATACTTGCCTTAATTTGTCTGTATATCCTTGGATTGTCCAATATCACTATTTCGTGAGTATGCAATTCTTTCGGTATCTACAACAATGGGTGAGGAGGCAATTTGTAAAAAATCAATTCTCATTTTCAAGATTTCTCTATGTCAGAATTTCGCTCTTTTTTAAAGCTGAATATATCCCATTGCGTGCATGTCCCACATTTGGCTTATCCATTCATCCATTGAGGGACACTTGGTTTGCTTCTATGGTTTAGCTACTGTACATAATGCTGTTGTAAGCATAGCTATACAAATATCTACTCAAATTTCTGCCTTCAGTTCTTTTGGGTAGATACGCTGAAGTAGAGATGCTGGATCATATAACTCTATTTTTAATTTTTAAAATTAAACCACCTACTGTTTTCCACAGCAGCTACATTTTACATTCTCACCAAATAGTGCATGAGAGGTCCAATTTCTCCACGTACATCCTCACCAACCTTCCTATTTTCTGTTTTTAATTCTGTTTTATTAGTTATGCTATTATAGTTGTCCCTATTTTTCCACCGTCGCCCTTCTCCACCCTGCACCCGCCACTCCCTTAGGCAATCCCCACACCATTGTCCATGTCCATGGGGCATGCGTATAAATTCCTTGACTTCTTCATTTCCTATGCTGTACTTTAAGTCCCCATGGCTGTTCTATAATCCTTGCTTTATTTAAGGGTCAGCTATATTAAAATGGATCTGAATCATCTTGTAGAGCACGCTTCAGATCAAGATACTTAGATCTGGGCCCTGTCTGGTGGCACAGTGGGTAAGGCGTCAGCCTGCGAACCCAAAAGTCTCTGGTTCAATTCCCTAGCCAGGGCACATAACCAGGTTGCAAGCCAGGTCTCCAGCCAGGTCTGTAGCTGGAGGCAGGTGAAAGGCAACCATACATTGATGTTTCTCTCCTTTTCCGCCTCTCTCCCTTACCCTCTCTCTAAAAATAATTAATAAAATCTTTTTTTAAAAAAAGATATTTAGATCTACTGAGAACAGAATATCCATCTTAAGAAAGAAAATTATTTGGAACAGTTTGAGAGACCACCCCCTCTCCTTAAACTCACTCACTGATCAATACACTTGACCACATTATAATATTTAGCTGTACCCAGTTTTTCCATTATACTAGTTTTGAAATATTCAATGTCTTCAAATTCGACAAAGGATATCAGACAATTTAGAGATTGTTTTTCCTCCTCCTCCTCCTCCTCCTCCTCTTCCTCCTTCTTCTCCTTCTTCTTTTAATTTTAGAGATAAAGAAGGTGGGTGGAGAGAGGGAGAGATTGATTGGTTGACTTCAGCATGTACCCCAACCAGGGATCGATCCCCCAACCTAGGCATGTGCCCTGATTGGGAATCAAACAGCAACCCTTCTTCAGTGCGTGGAACAACACTGAAGCCAACTGAGCCACCCAGTCAGGGCTAGAGGCTATTTAAAGCATTTAAGGCATTAACCAATTTGAACCTCACAACACGCCTAATGGGTAGGTGCTATTATTATCACCATTTTCCAAAGGATGCCTGCCACAAAGCTAAGGGACTTGCCCAAAGTCAAACCACAAATAAGAGGTGGAGCTAAGCAAGGAATCCATCACTATATTCCACAGTCTGGGTACTCACTGTGACTCACACTCTCTCCCAGAGAGCAAGGAGTGTCATCTTCATCCAGAACAAGCAAACCCAATCACTCACAGGGAGAAAATGAGTATAACATTTTGAACAGGAGAAACTAACCTGCCTGATGGACCCGTCCGACTCCAACACTTCTGCCAGAGTCCTCATGACAGAGAACAGTCATGCTAAGTTCCTGCTAATAGGTTCAGGTACATGCATGCACACAGGCACACGTAGAGACTCTATTGCCTGCGTTCTAGAACTCTGACCAACTTAAGCCTCTGTTCCAGCTGCCCCTCTACCAGCCCAATCCGTGGTGGTCCCCTTACTCAGACGCACTCTCACCTCCATTCCTCCCTCTGCTCGCACTGGCCGCACTGACAAGGAGGTCTCTCCTCTCCAGCCTTCCCAGGTCACCTTGGAAAATCTCTGCTCATCCTTCAAAGTCCAAATGAAATGTTTTTCTCTTTATTATTTTCCCCAAATGCCTCTTTCTTAGTTTTGGTCTCTCCCAACCGCACACTTTTACGGAGCACATCATAGTGCATTAATGTAATTGTTGAAATGCCTCTTTTTCCTGCAAGAGTCAGCTTAGGAAGTGGCTGTAACTTCTTCGTCTGTGTCCCCAGGGTCTAACAGAACCTGGCGTAGAGGCGCTTCTCAGTAAATAATTTTAAGTTATGTTTTCTGCTATTGGATATGTCTTTATGGGTATTTATTCTCTCCTGGCAAACTAAAATGTCAGAGTCCATGTGTGGGTGTCTTATAGCAAAACAACAACAACAAAAAATAAACAAAACCTTGTCTGTGAAATACCCTTGATGTAATGGTGTTTTCTTTTATAGGAAGTTAGAGAAGCCCTTTGTGGATTTAACCTTCTCAACAACTTGAATATTCCAAAAATTGATATATTCTAGTAGGTACATTTTTTTCCCCAAAAATGATAACTTTAGGGATCCCACTCTGAGAATCGTGATAGCCCTCTCCCTAGGGAAAAACAGTGTTGCCATCCATATGCATTTTTAACTTAGCTTTAATTCTTTTGCAATATGTTCAAATGCATCAATCAATGATTTCAGAGAGGCCTCCCAAACTGCTCCAAATCACTTTGTTATTCTGATATTTTGATGCCTTAAACAGTTTCATTTCCTCCCAGGTAGAAACCTAGAGAAAATAGTCTTCGTATATGTTACTAGTCAATGAATTGTTAGAAAAGCCTGTCGCCGGACCTAGTCCATTAGTTTTTATTCAGAGCCTGCTTCTGTCTGCTGGAGGTTTACATACCTCGAACCTTGGAAGGAAGTAGGTCTTTCGTTCCCCCATGAGGGATTTCCCTGTCGCTGAGCTGTTGGCAGATAGAGCCCCATCCCAGCCAAATCCACACACAACAAATGCATTTGCCCCCATGTTTTCATGTTTGTCCTCAGTCCCTGTTAAGCAAATGCCGCTAGAAAATTCTCACTACTGGTACACTGTGAGTCAGAGCTCTTGTGGGCTCAGAAGTGGAAGCCCCATAGACTTACCCTCCAGTGTGTCAAGTCAGGGCACATGCAACCCCAGTTACAAGATAAATGGTGATGTGGAAACAAGTCAGCTTAGCCAGCAACTGCCTGAGCGCCAGTCAGTGTCTTTTCTGTAATTATTGCATTTAATACGGCTAGTTACTTGCACAAAAGAGCTTCCGGATACAGCAATTTCCACTGGGGACTGTTTAGGAATGTACAGGGCCATCATTTAGCCCTGATATTGTTGGGTTGTCAGAATTGATCATAGTTCTTGACGGAACACCTCTAGCTTTCTTCTCCTTTTTTTTTAATGGAGCACCTCAGAGTGACACTTCACATTGTTTAAGTAGGAGTGATCTGTTAGTTTATATTTTATCTAAAACTGCAGATCAGATGATCTCCCTCAGGGCCTAAACACATGAATCCTTTTCACATGTTATAATTAATAGTGGAGTCGGGAGAGAAATTCATAACAAGGGGCCGAAGAGCTGGGCAGAGCAACTTGTCAAAAAGAAGGAAATTCCACTACAGATTAGCTTATTTTTAAGCATGTCAAGCTCTACATACAAACATGATCTATTGCTTCCTTGTAGTGTCTGTTTGGGTCCACACGCTTGGGGCGGTGTCAGAGACTGCTGTAAATTTTGTCTGAGTCAGGGCAATTCTGATTGATCTCCGAGTGTAAAATCGATAAGGAGACACTGTCATTTTCTTAAAGGATGAGCTAGAAAAGAAAAATAAATTAAGACTCCACTGAATGTCTATCTGCAGTGTTCATTAATTCAGTGTGGTCTGTACTTTGTTAATGTTATGGCCGCAGCTTTAATCTTCCAGGTGCTCTTCCTGTGGCTACTTGCCAGTGGCCCTTTCTTATCCTACGGATATTTCATCTGAAATGCGGGTGGGGCGTGGGGTACAAAATGGCTGCCCTCTTCCCTCCCCGAGCCCCTGCTTAATCCATTATATTATTTTGTAGAACTACATCACCATGGATACTGATTGACTTTAAAATGGATGGAGCCATTCTCTTTCCCCTTTCTTCTCCTCTCCTCTCTCCTTTTCCCTGTCTGCCCCTCCCCATCAGTAAATAGCCTCATTTTTTCTTGAATAGTTTGGGCAAATAATAACTATCAAGCATTTTACCTTATATAACAGGCTCTGAAGATTAATTTCCTTCTCTCTCTCCCCTCTATGCCTTGGGCCTTTTAGAAGTTATTTTTGTAGAATCTCTCAGCTTTAAAACTTCATATACATCAAAATTTTTCCCTCAATATTTGCAGAAATAATAACTCTTCTCAATATTTTAATTAAATGTGTTCACACATATGTGCACACACAGAATCTAAGAGTTCGAGGTTTCGTGGTGGTTTGTTATGTTTGCCATCACAGGCTTCCAGAGTGTCCTTGACTTTCATTTTGCTTCTCGGAAGAGGAGGACATGGCAGGTGGGATGTCCCTTCCCCCTTATTAGGCTCCTGCATTAAATATCAACATTATAGCATTATAGCGTTGTTTCGGTCTGCTGCAGAAACTAAGCATCTAGTCTTTTCTGTAGTTCTATCTTTGGCTACTGTGAATGGAAGAGGTGAATCAAATGTTCTTCAGACATTGCTCATTTATGACACATTCTGAATACCTTGCTCATGAGTCATACACTGTGGTTACATCTCCAATCTTGGTTCGTGGAAACCCATTAGTAGAAGATTGATTCCAGAGGCTTTTTACTTGTTTGTGAATACTTACATAGACAATATGGAATTTTATGTTTCTCAAAAATGTAGAATTCCAAAAGACGGGAGAGGTGGTTTAAAAGAAATCTAGGTTTATTTGCTTCAAAAGACATTAAATTTATATTCATGAAGGGTGCTTGCTTTCTTTAACAAAGCACAGCACATGCCAATTAATTATTTCTGAGGAAAAGGTCACTTAGGGGACTAACTCTGTATCTCCCATCTTCCCAATTGAGCATACCAAATGAATAGATTTGCAAATTTAATCTACAAGTGACACATATTTGACCTTGAAATTATGTCTTATTCATCTTCTTTTAAACATTGTTCTTTATTTCTTATGGAGCCCATGATACAGTGAGATAACATTCAAAATTTATAAATAATATACAATTGTTTGAGGGTTAAATGTGACAGAAAAATATATCGTAGGGTCCTACATCCACTGTGCGCTCCGCCCTCCCACTCCCATATATGCCACTGTAATTCTTTGCTACAGAGACTGATCTCAGAGAGCTGATGATGGGCACCTGAATACAAGTGATCACTTGTATTTTCCTTTTGTTTCTTCGACTAAGAAATTTTTCTTGATGGAAACAAGTTTGAGGAGGCAATTAAATGGCTATTTTGTGTCCATGTGGAAGCCCATAGTGTGCGGAGGAGCTGTGTTACTCATACAGTCACCAGCTCATGCATCTATGGACCTCACGTTCTGTTTTATGTTCTGGAAAACAGGGAATGAGTGGGAAACTCTCTAAGCCTATTTCTTCATTTACCTGCATTGGAGATGGCACCTACCTCACAGCACTGCTATGAGGATTACATGGAATAAATATATATATATGATATCATATATATATATATATATGACAATTAGAATATAGCAGGGTTTTAATAATGCTAGTTCCTCTTTCCTTCATTTACTGTTTAGGTGGTAGCCTTAGGCAAATCACTTATTGAAGACTGCAGTCCCTCACCCATAAAAACAAGGTAATAATTTAACATACAGAAGATGAGTAATCATTTGTTTTTGTGGCAGCCCCTGGTAAATATCAAACACTCAGTATTATTTATTGTCATTCTTATTTTTTATTGCGTCCAGAGAGTCTAAGAGTATCCAAGTGGAGATGTTTAGTGAGACATTGAAAATAAAAGTTTAGAGAGATTCACAAATTTTAAAACTTTAATTACATAAAGTAAATATTTAGAACATATTGTTAGGACTGAATGTTCATGCCCCACCCCCATTCGTATGTTGAAGCCCTAATGTGATAGTATTGGAAGGTGGGGGCCATCGGGAATCAATTAAATCATGAGAGTGGTGCACCCATGATAGATTTATTGTCTTTACAAGAAGAGGAGACACGTCATCTCTCTGCCATGTGAGGATACAGCAAGAAGGTGGCCATTGGCCACTTGCAAATGAACATGGGGCCTGATGGTGTCCTGATTTTGGATTGAGCAGACACTGGATCTGCTGATGCCTAGATCTTAGATTCCCCAGCTTTCAGAAACAGAAGAAATAAATATTTGCTGTTTAAGTGATCTGGTCTATGCTATATATTGTTATAGCAGTCCAAGCTGACTAAGATACTTACTATTTTCTCAAGCAATTATAAATAGAGACAAGATGAATTTAGAAGAGGATAAGCTATCTCCTGTGAGGCTATTTTCTTTTCTTTTTAAAAAGACTTTATTTATTATCTCCAGAGAGAGGGAAAGGGAGAGAGGCAGAGAGGGAGAGAGACATCAATGTGTGATTGCCTTTCACCTGCCTCCAGCTATGGACCTGGCTAGAGACTTGGCTTGCAACCTGGTTATGTGCCCTGGCTGGGAATCGAACCAATGACCTTTAGGTTCACAGGCCTGTGCCTTATCCACTGTGCCACCAGTCAGGTGAGGCTATTTTCATATTCCAGATTTACAGCTTCTTCATTAACTTGACTGATGATCACATATGCCCTTGGTAGAAAGTCAGGACTTTTGGAATATCTATACATGCATTGTAGAGAGAAATTTACTTGCAATGTAAATGGTGGTTAATTTAATGCCACAGCCAATATAATAGATTTTATATTGGCCAGAAAACCCAAAGAGGTAAAGAGTATGAAGTATCTGTTAGTTCAAAATCAGTATCTGAAGCCCTGGCTGGTAGCACAGTGGTTAAGGTGCCAGCCTGTGAGCTCATAGGTTGCAGGTTCGATTCCCCAGCCAGGGCACATAACAAGGTTGCAAACCAGGTCTCCAGTCAGGTCTGTGGCTGAAGGCAGGTGAAACACAACCATACATTGATGTCTCTCTCCCTCTCTGCCTCTCTCCCTTCCCCTGGGAGAAGAGGGGAACCTGGTTATGTGCCCTGGCTGGGGAATTGAACCTGCGACCTTTGGGTTCACAGGCCGGCGCTTTACCCACTGTGCTACCAGCCAGGGCAGTAATTTTTATAATTAGGAAAAACATAGAGTTTACCAGACTGACAAGAGGAAGAGTCTGTTTTGCTTCATGCATGTGTGTGTGTGTATGTGAGTAGTCAAGGCAGCAAGAATGTCAGGGGACCATAAGCAGTTTGATGTGACTAGGGAAGTGATTCTTAAGTGCTTTCTTCATGATACCCCAGAATTGTAGGCAGTGCTTTTTAAGGGATGAAATGACTTAAGACAACACTAAACAAATCAGTAACCATTATACTCAATTGGTACTACACTGGAAGAATATTTTTCCAGCATATAAAATGTACCTGAGTTATTACACAAGTCCAGTGATCACTCTTCAGCAATGTGATTGCATTAGAGTAGAGTAGTCTACTCCCCTGGTCATCTGCATTCATGAAGCAGCATTGTTACATATTTCCACAAACCTCACTTTAGAACTAGGTTTGCGTCAGTCTCTTCCTGGACCCTTATGTCCTCTCAGCTGAACATTCCACCTGGCAGATAGTGGCAAAACACACTGCACATTCCATTGTAGCAGCATCAAAAACTGCATGTTTGTTAAAACTTGGTAGAATACCTTGCAGATGGTTAACATGATGCCTGTTGGGACCCACTGGTTTGTACGGAGAATACAGTAGATGTGGTGAAAAGTCAGTAAGAATAACAATGAAGACATTAAGAGGCTAATATGATACATTTTTTGACATTATTTCTAACCCACACAACTACACGCAAAGTGGAGTTATTAATGTCTTTCACTGATGAGGAAAATGAGTCTTACAAAAGTTAGGGATTCAGACTCAAGTTAATCTCATTCCAGAGCCCAGGCCTTTCCCCACAATATGTGGGGAATATGAGCCAAATCACAAAGTTCCTCATAGGGTCTCACCATAGGAAGCTTAAATGCTGTGTCCAGCATTCCTAAAGTGCATCCAATGGAGTAGTAATACCTTAGGATGTGAAGAGTTATTCATCTAAATGAAGGACGGTGCCCAGGTAGGTTTATGAAAGCCGGATTTCTTGGGACTCCCATTTCCTGAGCAATGGTGAGGATGTACGAAGCCATGGAGTCATGGGATATTCTGGGGCCTTGGAATGGAGCTTTTGTGTGTTTGATGCTAACGTCATCCATTCAGAGATTGAATTTATGGTCTGAATCTCATTAGTGTCACCGTTCTAGATGCTTGCTCTATCTTCCCGAGCAATCACAGTGACTCATCTTTGCCTTGAGGATATGTAGCAAATCCCTTTGGGAAGTGTGCTTTATTTTGTTATTCTTTTTTTTAAAAAAAAAGTCTCATTTGTTAAGCCAGATTATCTTAGAATTTGAAAACTTGTGCAGACTATAGAATTTTTAACTACCTATTTAAATGTATAATTAAATACACACACACACACATACACAGGGGATAAACTTACAATTTTATATTATTAATGTGTTCATACCTGTAGTATATGGTCAGATAAGAAAAAGGTTGGAAGAAAATGTAACAAAGGGTGAGCATTGATTTTATTTCTTCTGGTAAGATTACAGGCAATTTTAATTTGCTTCTTTATACTTCTCTATATTTCCTAATTTTTCAACAGAATGGAAAAAAATGTTTCCAATATGTGTCTTCATTACATATGTATATTTTATATCCTGGCATTTTTTGCTATCCTGACATGTGTCCCTTTTTCATATATTTTTTTCATGGGCTGAAATCCTTATCTGAGTTTCACAAGGAAATCAGCTTCTTACAGCTGAGAAGGAATACTAAAATTCTCAACGAGACCGAAGGAGCGATCTTGAGCAAGGCAGAAACTCTCTGGAATGTTTGTGTGTCTGATGTGTGTGTTTTGACTACATGATGGGATATGAATGAACAGAAATACTAAACAGGGTTAACTCAACCCTGGAAGGAAAATATACAAAGGGGAAGGTGAGGAAAGAAGGCAGAAATGAGTAAAATGCAGACGAAGCCTAGAAAAGTGGTGGAGAGCAACCGCCCAAGCGAGTGGAAAGGTTACGCATCCCGGTTACGCTGCAGAGACCCCAGATCGCTTGCTAGTTACTGTACATTACTAACAGAAATTGGAACTATCCTTTTTCTTCTCTATTATTCATTTTTCCTGTGTTGCTAGTCTCCATGATTATTTTTACATAAAGTTTTCATCTCTTGCTATTAATATAAACTATAGGCTCCTGTTTTAGACAATTACAGTCCTCTAGCAAAAGGTAATAATAAGTTGGAATTGACGTTATTTTCAAACAAGTACATTTTCAGGATACTTTGACTTTAGCCTTGTGATTATCACAAATATTAAAAGGAAATGAAATGAAGTAGTCATATTTTCATACCTGTGAGAGACTCCTTATTTTTGATTTGTATAGATTTGTACAACCTACTTTTTATTTTGCTGGTAGTGGCTCTTTTCTCCTTTTGAGGAGACTTATACATCAGGGGTCTTGAGTTCACGTGAATCTGAAACTTGACCTGCAACTCCCTGGAATCACCTACACCTATACAGATTTCACTTGAAGTTATGAAGTAACTTTGCTTCCCATTAACCTGCCCATTATTTGGTTTTCATGCATAAATGCTTTGCAAATCTTTATGTATGAAGTAGGTAAGTTCTTCAAATTGAGGAATGGTAACTTCTGTTTTTGTTAGTTTTTAAATACAGAGAAAAGATTTTATAAATACAGGGAAAGAGAAATTATGTTCAACTGGTCTACCAGACAAAATAGTGGCCATTAAAATCCAGTTGTCTGTATTTGACATTGTGTGTATTGTTTGTGTGCACATTGATAAAATAACCTAATAAAATACCAAAAAAAAAAGGTTAGTTCTCTCCCTGGCCAGTGTGGCTCAGTTGGTGGGGGCACTGTCCCATACACCAAAAGGTTGGGAGTTCAATTCCAGGTCAGGGCACATATTGAGATTGCAGGTTCATATGGGGAGCAACCAGTCATCAATAAACATATTAAAAAAATTTTTTTTACTGCATAGTTCTCTTCGAAAGATCTTTGGACAGTTACTATCTGATTTATAATAAATTGTTTAGTTACTGTTGTTGAGTTAAGGATAACTTTGACCTATTAACATCATCCTACTTACATTTAGCACATCTAGATTCTGCTCAGAGAACAACTGAAACACTATAACAATGCTATTTTTATGGAATGTGTTAAATTAGAGTGTTCTAGGGGACAAACAGGGCCATTGTGGAGCCAAGGAAAATAATTAGAATTCTTGCCTGAAATATGTTGTCCCTCCCATTATTTTTGTTTGTTTGTTTGTTTGTTTTTTTAACTGTATTGTTGTTGTATTACTTCCATCCCCTTTGTTTGTTTTTTGATACATTGAACCTAGAAAAGGAGGCTTTACCTGACTACACTTTTTCTCTTTGTGGTATTGATCTATGTGATTCTAAAGTAGGACATTTGAGATAATGCCATGTTTTTGCTAGGAAGTGATAGGCCTTAATAATAATGAAACCTCTAATATGAGTGTCAATTAATTTACTTAACATCTCTGCACCTCAGTTTTCTCATAAGTATAATGGGTTTTCTACTACCCGCTTCATAAAACTGCTCTAAGTGATAGAATGGACTTACTCTATCTGACATAAGACTTGACCAAGGACATCTGCTCCATAGAGGGAACTATAAATATTTTCTTTTAAGAAAATCTAAATATTTTGGCAGTATTTTAGATCATTTATTGGGAAGTTCTTGCCAGAAGGTATCTATATGATGTATTCCAACTTAAGAATTTGGTTCATATTTTTAGCTTTTCTGATTAGACATTTTAGTGGCTGCATCCTTGAAAATATATTTAAAAGAATTTTACTCTATTTGTTATCATCTTTCTTGTGATTTAGCCGAGAACATTGTGCACCATCCCTTAAAGGATCCAAATGAGAGTAGATATGGCTTCTGAAAGTCTTGGGTATTTTTAATCTTCTAAGTCTTCAACCAATTGTCATTTCATTAAGGTGCCCTGCCGAGATGTTCTTTCACATACCATCATTAAGATGAATGTGGCTCTGTGCTATAATACACGTACTGCAAGCTCAGTCCACGTGTGCTGAAATCCCAGCTGTGGGCACACTCCCCCCGCTCCTGGAGAGGAATGCTGAATCACAGCTTTGCTTCAGCTTCACGATAGTAAACCACCTCTCTCGTGATGAGAAGGAAAGCCCAAAATATGAACAAAAAGGTTAACTCTTCAGCAAAAATCAAGGATTTAAGTGAACATCAAGGGTTATTCTTAGAAACTGCAAAATATATATGTACCTAACAATATTTTCATTTGAACCATTTGTACGTAAGTATGCAGTTCAGTGGCATTAAATACATTCACAGTGTTTTGTAACCATCACCGCTGTTTATACCCAAACCTTTTCATCATCTTCAACATAAACTATGTACTTATTAGCCAACAACTCCTTCTCCCCCTTACCCTCTGGTCCTGGTAACCTCTACTTCTGTCTCTGTGAATTTACTTATCCTAGGTACCCCACATAAGTGGAATCCTATTTGTTCTTCTATGTCTGGCTTATTTCATTAAGTGTAATGTCTTCAAGGTTCATCCAGGTTATAGTATATATCAAAATTTCATTTCTTTGTATGGCTGGATAGTATTCTGTTGCACGTATATATTACATTTTTGTCTATCTCTTTATCTGTTAATGGACACTTGGGGTGCTTCCACCTTTTTGATATTGTGAATAGTGCTGCTATGAATATTGATACACAGATATCTGTTTTAGTCCATGCTTTCAGTTCTTTTAGGTATATACCAGGCCCGTCAACAAACCTGTCTCTTTCTTAAGGGTTCTGAACAAACTGTCTTTGAGCAGGTTCTGAATATCAAATGCCTTAACATTTAGGCTGGAGGTTAATCCAAAGCTGAGAGATGAGAAAAGCAAAAACACCACGAATAAGTCAAAACTACTACAACCCATTGCTTATTCACTGACTGGGAGGCCAGTAAACATCTCCAAGGTGTGTCCTAAGTATTCTTTTAATCCTTTTCTTCTGATAAAAATAAAATAGCCGAGACACAAACAATACCTATAGTCAAAAATACACCCAGGTGTGATTAGGTTAGCAATTGTGTGACCATACAATGGTTTGACGATCTGAACCTCAAGAGGAAACAAATATCACTCAGTGTAGCACTCTTAGAGATAGAAAGAATAATTTCTGGAAAAAAATATAGTTAGGACCCAGGAAAGAGTCCCTCTGAGAAAGTAACCAGGTATACAGAGCACCAGCCAGCGTGGCCAGGCTGCAGCCTTTCCTGCCAGGTCAGATTCTGGGCCCAACCGCTCCAGCCCACCCTGCGGGAGCCCCCCACTCAACACACCTCCTACTGGCTCGCCTTTGCCTTTCAAGCCCGTCCTCTGGAGCAAGGATGGGCAAATTTGAAAAATAAGAACCACAGAGTAAACATTTCAGACACTGGTACTAAGAGCCAAAACCAAGGATATTGTATAGGGACTTATGTAACCATTTAAAAACATAAAATCCATTCTTAGATTTGGATTCAGTTTAGGAGGCAGATTGCTGACGGCTGAGCCCCGTTTTGGAGGGCTGATTGATACCCCTGGGGTCCACCATGGGAAAGAGCAGCACTAGCATGTCGTTAGCAACTGAGAGATGTGTGTGTTCAGGGGTTTTCCATTCACATAGAATAGAGAGCATTGCATCCTTCAAAGCAGCACCTTCTACAGTATTCCACATCCATGAGATGTCTCTCTTCCATCCAGGTGGGGCCGGCATGTACTGTTGCATATCTTGTCGCTAATCTCCCAAGTTGAATAATAAGACTATGGAGAAACAACTGAAAGTTTCTGCCAGGGTTTGGCAGAAGAAGCCACTTCTTGCCATGTTGACCTGGGGAGCATGAGGAGAAGTGGAACATGACTGTCCTGTTGCTAAGAGCATGCAAGTGACCAACAAGCAGCCCAGAGAGGTTATGAGAACGAATGAGATAATGTCTGTGAAGTGCTTTGAGCTCTTTAGAAGACATTTTCTTTGTAATTAGAAAGTAATGCTGCGTTATTACAGTTATTATGATTATCACCATTATTAAAGGTAGAGCCAGGAGACATGGCCCTTGCAATGAGAAAAGTTGTAAATAAAGCTGAGCAACTCATAAAGGAAGTGGTTCATGTACCTATTATGAGCTTCCAGTTTGTAATTACAGTGTCCTAGATGGTTGTGCACGCACAGTTTGTTATTCATCCCAAAGAACAACCCTTTGCATGTACAGCAGCTTCCGAAAGGCACCCAATATCCACCAAACACAATAGGAACCGCAGAAAGCGCTGTGTAACCACTGAATTGCAAATTTGAAAGTCAGTTACTTACTAAAGATTATTTTTTAATTTGCAGAAAAACATGATAAAACCTGTCAGTGCAAAACTTTTGTTAAGAAAAAATGCACGTGTGAGTCTTATATGAGGACAAAAGGAACCATGTGTTGACTTTACTCTTCCATCACAATAAACTGTTGTGTTGTTTATATAAAGCGTCTACTTAAGTACTGCCAATGCCACAGTGTAAGAGATCAGCATACCCTCTCCCTTTGGATACAAAATGGTCGTTTTATTTTGCTATATCTGTGGTCCCACAGAGGGTAGAATTGTAAAGAATGAAAATGAAGGATAAAAAGTAATCAAAAAGCCAACCTAAGGTAATCCTTGCTTGGCTAGGGCCTGTCCTTGGTCCAAATCCAGTGGCATTGGGACCCTAGAAGAGCATGTCCAGCAGCCAGACTGCACCCTACTCTGCCTGTGCCCCCTGCAAACTCTGCTAGAAGCAATTCTGAATGTGGAATGTGCCTAATCCAGAGCTCAGTGATCTGAAGCTGGGAGACAAAAATACATCACTGAGGAGATCAGAGTTTGTTTCTCCCTGCTTCCCGGGCAGGGCATACTAGACCTTCTCCATGTTGGAAAGGGTTGGTTATTTACCACTTTTCCGCCTGACGTCTAATCCCATCCAGCCTAGGGCCTTTCCTGTTCCCTTCTCCAGTTTTTCATTTAAGTCCAAACTTAGGTAACCATGTCCTCTTGCAGAGAGTCAACGACAGAGAAATAGATGTAGTTTGAACCTGGTGAAGGGTGGCAAAATATGCCACTCCAAAATAAGCCACTGGGCATAAAGGGCATTTTTTTTTTTTTTTTTTTTTT
>PVIW01007478.1:0-72337 GCA_004026585.1 Noctilio leporinus
TTGGACTATACCCAAAGAATCCTGAAACACCAATTCATAAGAACCTATGCACACCTATGTTCATAGCGGCACTATTTACAATAGCCAAGTGCTGGAAACAGCCTAAGTGCCCATCAGTGGATGATTGGATCAAAAAACTTTGGTACATTTACACAATGGAATACTACACAGCAGAAAGAAAGAAGGAACTTGTACCCTTGGCAACAACATGGATGGAACCGGAGAGTATTATGCTTAGTGAAATAAGCCAGTCAGTGAAGGACAAATATCATATGATCTCACCCATTATGGGACAATAATGAGCAAAACTAACAACAAGCAAAACAGAACCAAGTATATGAATACAAGGAATAGGCCTTCAGTGGTCAGGGGGAACGGGGTTGGGGGGAGTGGGGAGGTAGAGGCAAAGAAGGGGAGCAGCTTAGACAAGAACCTAGTATAAAGGAACCATGGACATGGACAACAGGTGGGATTGACTTTGGGGGGAGTGGGTGGGGAGGGGGACAGAGGGGAGCAAAAAGGGGATGGATGTAATACAACAACAATAAAATTAAAAAAAAAAAAAAGTCCATCCTTTATATTAAGGTTCACGCTTGGTGTTGCATATTCTATGGGTTTGAAAAATGTATAATGACATATACCCACTGCACTCAAAATCCTCTGTGCTCCATGCTCCACCTATTTATCACTTCCTCTATCCAATTTCTGGCAACCACTGATGTTTTTACTGTCTTAATAGTTTTGCTTGTTCAGAACATCATGTGATTCAAACCCTATATATATAGCCTTGATCAATAAATAGGTTTCTTTTACTTAGTAATATGCATTTAAGATTCCTCCTGTCTCTTCATGGTTTAAAAGCTTATTTCTTTTTAGTGTGGGATAACATTCCATTGTCTGTCTGTACCACATTTTATTTATCCATTCACCTACTGAAGGACACCATGGCTTCTAAATTTGGACAATTACGAATAAAGCCACTATAAACATCTGTGTGCAGATTTTTTGTGTGCACATAAGTCTTCAGCTCTTTTGGGTAAATACCAAGGAGCATGATTGTTGGATCACATAAGAATATATTTAATTTTATAAGAAACCGCCGCCTTGCCTTCCAAAGTAGATGTACCATTTTGCATTCTCATCAGCCATGAAGGTGACGTTCCTGCGGCATTTGGTATTGTCACTGCTCTGACCATTCTAACAGATAGGGGTACCCATTTTTTTAATTTGCATTTCCCTGTCTTCTAGCTTTCACGTGGTCAGTGGTGCCTTATGGTGCCCATGGTGGATGATAAATATTACCTATTCATTATTAAATTTCTTAAGAATGCTTTCAGTAGTTTTTATTATGCATGTACTTCCATCCCATTGAGATCGTTATTGACTAAAAGGTTGCTGAATTTCTTAGAGCATTATTAAATTAATAAAATAGTTACTGTAACAGACATTGTCAGTGTCCTGTAAATATCCCTCAGATCTATCCATGTCCTCTAGGCAACTTCCTGCCAAGAAACAGCTCCCTCCCCTGCTCCACCCTCAGAACTGGGACAAGTATGCTGCTTATTGGTAAACAATGCTAGATTGCTGAGCAATTAATACCACCTTCCCAGGGGCAACCCCCAACTGACAACTCTCCAGAGTGGGTATAGAAATACCCGCCAATACTGAACCCCTTCAGTGGGATAACTGAAATGTATGTTTTGTAGCATTCCCCCGAGTTCCTCCATGGGACTTGCACAGTTGTAAAGACTTACCGGTGCACCCTTTTCTGGGCCTTCTTCCTTTCCCTGATTCCCTTCCTCACTGCCCCATTGATATACCTTCAGGGGTAAAGTATTTTCATTCTAATTCTTCTCTAAAGTCTGCCTCTGAGAGAACCAAAACTAAGACATTTGTAGATTTAAGCATCCAGGGAATAATAAAATCACTATGCAAGAGTATTCATACTATTCTTTCTGTGCATGATGTCTATTTCCAGTACCCATTCCATGAACACTTGGCCTGTCATTTGCAACTGATCCCACCAAATTCCAGACTAGTGGCTTCATGTGTTTCAGGCTAATGAACTGGCCACTGCACAGCTGGCTTAGATACTATGTGGCTGAAAGGGAAGCAGCCACACCAAATATTTCTCCCACCGCTACTCAAAATTGGAAGGAGTTAGCTCTCCCTCGTCGCTAGCTAGCAAGAGCACTGCCTTTTTAACATTGAACACCCTCAATGCTGGGCTTGAAAGGGAGAGATTGGGTACATTGCCCACTCACTGTTCATAGGTCTTACGCAATTCCAGACAAGACCACAAAGACTTTGGATACACAAAATGGAAATTAACTTAATACTTCCCAGCTTATTTTAAGGTAACTAACAATAATATTTCATCTTAAACCAAAAATGATAGACAGTATACAAGTAAATGCAAAAATTGATGGGGCACCAGGGTATTAGGACTAAACCAGGTCTTTCTCAAGCAAACAAGTGTATGTTTTGCCCAAACTTAATTAAAATTGAAAAGTCACCAGGGCAGATACTTAGTGCTGACTTCACAAAGCCATTCACAGGTCCCTTCTCCCTTTGCTTTCTCAACTCCTCCAGTGTAAAAAATAGAACTTCTTCTCATGCTCCCCACACTTATGGGTGGCCCCTTGACCCAGTTCCATCCAATGATCTACAAGCAGATACTACTGGGTGGGACTCTGGAAAAAGCTTAAGAGGCAAACAGACATACCCCTTTAGCTGTTGGCCTTTGCTATTTCCCGTTCTACTTTCTTGTATTCAGATATGATGGCTGGAGGTGCAGTGGCCTCTTCCAACTGGAAAGAATGGGGAAATGTGATAATAAAGATGCCTAGGTGTTTAATGGTATAGTTGATACCATGGAGCAGCTACACCAGTTTTGGTGTGATTATGTTTAAAAAAAGAGAAAAAAAGAAAAGAAAACACCACATACACACAAAGAAAAACATTAAAATCCTTTTTTCTGTTCATGTGGCTATAGTGTGGTTTACATCTATTTGAAGTGAAGCACTTTTCTAACTGAAATGCGTCCAAGTTCTTTCAGTAAAAATACCCAGCATTCATTGGACAATTTTCTCTCTGCTAGTCTTTGTTAACTTTAAAATGGAACTTTGACAACCCACAACTGGTATGTTAGATCTAAAGCAGCACTTGAATTCAATCTAAATGGTTGAATTTTTAAATAAAAGACACAATTAGAATCATACTTAATATATTTACTTTCTTTTCTAATTATGGAGCACTTAATTTCTATAGGCTGCCTGACATTTAATTTTTATACATATAAATCATCACAACTTTATTGAAAACTCCTCACAGACAGAAGCAGGACCACATAGTTTGGCCGTCTTTATGAAATTTACTAATAATTGTTTGGAAGCACTTCACACATGCTTTTACTTTTCTAATGTCGGAAACTGTTAGATGCTTCCTTAAAGCTTTGTTTTAAAAAACTCTAAAAACTTTCTCTAATTCCAAGTTACTCCAAAAAGTATGCTGAAAAGATTTTCCTTCTTTCTTAATTTTAAATAAGTGAAATTTTATATCCTAGTTTAAATTTTTTCCATTTGATTAGCAAGAAGCCAGCTTTCAAATTAACCACCTGAGTTAGTTATTTTTAAAAAAAGGTAAATAGCTCGTTTCAATCCTTCCAAAAAAAGCTATGTTCTACTTCCCCTAGATCTGCTGCAAATGAGATGATTGTAAATCACTCTAAATTGCTCCTAGACTGGGCTAGATTGTTCCCCAACATGAACTTTAAGGGGCATCTTGTGATTTACATATTTGTGATCAAAATAAAGACAGCCTGATACATTTACTGTGGGAACAATTTGCATACCAATTTATGTCCTTAGACAAAGGCTAGGTACACAACTGTGATACAGGAATGAACAAAACAAAGTATAGTAGTCCCCCCATTGCCCACAGGGGATACTTTCTAAGTCACCCCCAGTGGATGCCTAAAACTGTGGATAATACTGAATCACAGTATTATATATTTTTTTCCCTATACATAATGTTTTTGGATCTATGATAAATTTTAACATATAAATTAGGTACAGTAAGAGATTAACAATAATAAAATATAACAATTATGACAATATGCTGCAATAAAATGTATGTGAATGTGGTCTCTCTTTCAAAATATCCCTTTGTACAGGCAGTGGAGACAAGCCAGCTGAATGGAACTGGAGAGCACCATGTACTAAGTGGCAACTGTGCCCCGAAATGTCATCCTTTAATCATCACAGCAACCCACATTTTGTAGATGAAATGTTAAGCCTAGAGTGGGGACTCGGATTTAGGCTTACTTAGGGGGTGACCAGCAGATCTGATTGACCTGGAATGAGGACTCAGATTCTAAGATGCAGGTCTTCCAGTGTTAAAACTAAAACAATCCTAAGCAAATTGGGATGGTTGGTCATTCTACTTATAGAACCTGTGGTTTCTCACGAACATCTTCAGTCTTTTCATTTCCCTGAAAGGCTCCTGTGAGAGGGAGCAGCTGCTTAGGCCCAGCAGTCAGGAGCTTCCCTCCTGTGCACACACCCTACCCTGCCCAGGCCATGGCCACGCTGGGTCAGAGTGAGCTGCTGAGAGCAAGGGAGGAAGGGAAGGAAACCCCACTGGAGTGCGGGCTAGAGAAAATCTCCGCTCATCTAGCCTTCCGGGGCGTCCTCCCCCTGAGCTTAAATTGGCTTTCTCAGAAGTTTACCCACCAAGTTTTGAGGACTTTGGTGGGAAAGCGGGTACCAACTATACACCTCCACTCTTGCTCCCCACAGGAGAAACAGAACCACAATGCAGGTCTTTGCAGAGGTTCAAGACGCTGGAGAAACGCAACATTTTACCCAAGCCCCTGATTGACCAAGGCCGGTCACCCAATCCCTTCAGACCCATCAGGGGAAGGCCTAACCCCCTCTGGAAGCCCTGACCACTCTAGATACACAGATAGCCCCAATACCGACCAATTTATACACTCAGACAAGTGTGAACAACAACCATTTCACATAAACTGACCATCCAAGACCATCTACTCCGGATAAACAGACAGTCACTAGAAGCACCCCAGATTGACAAGTTGTACAGAGGCAGACGGGAAGCCAGCATTACCTGGAGCTTCAAGTCCATGGAGTAGGTTTTCCCACAATTCCTTTGGGCCTGATTATAGGTGATGATGACTCTGGGCTCAGTGGTTCTCAATTCTGTTGCTTCATTAGAATCACCTGTAGAGATTTTACACCTCCTGATGACCCGACCTTACCCCAGCCCAGTGAAATCAGAAGGGCCCGAGTTAAAGCACAGGTGAATCTAATGGGCAACCAGGGTTAAAACTCATCGCTCTAGCCCAATGACTCTCAAAGTGCTGTCCCTGGACCAGCATCTTTAGTAGTTTGTTTTTATGCCAACAGATAAAATTATACTGCACGATAAAATCAATTCTGTATTTCTGTTGATTTCCATTATAACAATAGAGATTGTTTCTTTGTGAGGAAATGATCTAAGAGGCAGAATTTGCACAAGAAAGATTTAGTAATAATGACTATGTATAGAGTCTATGTATATAAAAGATGCTTAATTAAAATAGAAATTTTAATTCACCTCTATCTTTCTTGGTTTGCTAGTATTGTCCTAAATTTAGAGGTCTCTTCAATGGGCACTCCCAGATTTCAAATTCAGCTTCCCGTCTTTATCAGGAGAGTTGCCAGTCACAAAGTTAACTGTTGATGCACTCTATTCTTAGATATTTTTATCTCACCATCTGAGTAGTGCTTGACTTACATGCTGCTTACAGCAAAGCCAGCAAGTCTTTAATTATGCATCACACATCAGCCTCCTGTTTACACGTGTTGATTTGGACCCAGAAAATTGGTGTAGTAGTTCTGTCCAGAAAGTATGGAGCCAATGTCAATACAATTAAAACAGCTTGCATGCCGATACTTTCGGAACAGACCTCGTAAGTTTCAGGATATTGCTTTGTTAATTCCAAACAATTTGTAAGGAGAAAAAAAATTCTTGAAATGATACGCTGAAAGTGTTGTGTCTGAATTTTCTAACATTTACTTTTTTTAAATTATCTTAATCACAGTCATTATTTGTTTAATGTTACATTAAAAGTGGCAGTTTAAAATGTTGAACAGGAAGAAGATATAATTTAATGAAGGGCATCTTTCTCCACATTGACATGGATGTTAAATCTTTTTTTTTTAAGATTCTAATGTGGTCTAATTACTTTCATTTAAAATTCTGGTTATGCATGTTTTATTCATGACCTTCTAGATGATTGAGAAAGTTTTGCAGCTCCTTTGAAGCCCTAACTTTGGAAATATAACAAATAATGAAGCCATCATATTTTCTAAATGCTCAGATAGAGGAGACTTTTGAAAGACAGCGTAATTGTGAATCAAAGCTTAATCAGCTGCTGTGAAATGAGTTTTTAATTATCACGTTGCCCCTGGTATAGCTGGAGTTCACCAAGGTTAAGAGAATGACCTCCCGCACATTTTCTCTGAAAGAGTAGATTTTTTTTTCCTTTGCAGCGTATCACCTTGAATATTCAGAAACTGAGTTATTCTGCTTCGAATGAAAATACTCCTCAGAAACAATTGTTCACATCCTTGGCTAATCTTATGCATGACATGGAGATTATCCCTAATTTTTCTCTTATTAAAGGCATTATTTCTGCAGTGGGCCTAATAGCTTCTGAATCAGAATACTCATCCACTTGGACTGAAAAATTTCCATTTTCCAAAATAATTTGTAAGGTTATTTAAGAGAACATCACAAAAGGGGGCTCAATGCATAAATCTTTAGATTTCAGAAGTCTGTATTTAAAAAAAAAAACAAAAAACTGGTTTTATTTCAAGTGGCCAAAAAATAATACAGATGTTTTAACTGGGGAAGAGTGTGTTTGCATGAGGAGGCTCTCCACACGGTCAGGACCCAATGCCTCTTGATGGCAAGTTCATTTTGAATTTGAATTTCCATTTTTAGCAGATAAGAAGACATGGTATGAATAACTTCTCAAACTTCCTGCCTCATATGTAAATATTTATATCTATATTCTACTTTCTGGTCACTAAATAAAACTAAGAGATCAGAACTTAAATGCTTTAAAGATTTTTAAGACTTAGGGTGGTGACCACACAATACAGCATACGGATGATGTGTTGTAGAATTGTGCACCTGAAACTTCTATAGCTAAGCTTTATTAACCAGCATCACCCCAATAAATTCAATAAAAAGGGAATGTTTTTAATTTCTTAAGAATCATAAGACAACTTACATCGCCACATGTCTAAAGTGAAATCAAAAGACCTTTGATTCAACTCTATTGCCATAATTTTCGTTTTTTTTTTTTTTTTAACTTCCAAATGTAATTCTAGGTTCTGCATAGAAATCAGCACTAACATCTTGACCTCTTCTCAAGTACTCTTTACAAATGAGTTTGAACTGTGATTCCAATGCAGTTTTTAAGGGGCATTTAATGCATTAATATACATATATACTCAATCAAATCAAAGAAACAGAAGTAGATGTATAAAGCATGACTCAAGAGTTCCTATTGACAGTTTCCCTTTTTGAGGAATGCAAACAACCTTGGGCTCATTAAATGAGATTAAATATTACTGGTAGGAGAGTTGTCATTAAAATGCTGCACCAGAGTTCTGATTTGCATAAGATCTGATTACATTTAATAGCTGTTCATGTATCTGTGCTGAATCAATGTCACTTCATCAGCACACAGGTTGTCTTTTCTGCTCACTTTAGAATGGTCTCAACTTCTGATTGAGAAATACAGCATTACACTTTTCACATGTCCCTCTGTCCCATACTTTGTACTAGTTCTTGTCTGAAAAGGGGAGATCAGTCAATTCTTCTACAGCATTTCTAAGGTTGAGCAAACCCTATGTAATTTCTCTCTTGAAAGTGCTATCTGTGAAAAGTATTTGACATCTCTGCCATTGGGGATAAGTGACATAGAGCCAGTAGACTTTCTAGATATAATAACTAGCATTTATTGAGCAGTTATTAATTGCCAGGTCCTAAGTATTGCCAAGAATTTAATTTATCATTTAACCTTCTGGCAGCTACTGTTAGCTCCATTTTTCCATATGAGGACACCAAGGCTTAAAGAGGTTATTTAACTTGAGCAGTATCACAGGCTCCTCGTTGTTGGAGTGAAGATTTAATTAAGTCCCTGCTCTTAGATCTACATTTCCCAGGAGCTGCGTAACCAACATTCTAAACTTGTGCAAACCCAAACATTTATTTAGAGGTCTGCTCTTAGTAGCGCTGTAGAAAATTGAAACTCCAGAAGCAAGTCCACCTCATTAGGACAAAAATCACTCAGAGGTGTCATTGTGCTCTCAATGACACTAAGCCCAGTGTAGGACTTGAGTCTTCACCCCCATCTCCCATTATTGCATCCAGATTGCTCATATCACTGGCACTATCTGGTCCAGACCTTAACCTCTAACCACAAGGAAGAAGAATTGACAGAAAGCTACAGTGATATTTTTTTTGTAATGCAACAAAACTCTGTTCATGTTAAGAATTTCTACTATAGACACTGAAAACGTAAGAACTGGTGATGATATTGGAAACTAGTAACAGTAATAGAACTAAAGAATTCCCAAAATGTATTGTTAAGCTATATCAGGCTCACATAAAATTGTACGGACAGTGCTCAACACAAACATGTTTTACCATACATGTCTTTGATATACCTATGTACATCAACATTAAGCAATGGAGAGCTTCACAATGAAAAATCGGCCAACAAGCAAAGGGAGGGCTTCTGTTGTACATGGCTATGGTCCCAGTTCCACCCACACTCTCAAGCATGACATTTATGCATATTATTCTTCTCGAAGTGACATTTTAAAACTCAAGTACCGTGAGCCCTAGCTGATGTCAGATCATTGAGGCTTCTTTTGCCACAAATTCTGAATATGGTCGTAATTTAAATTGCTATAGGCTGTGCCTTGCTGAAACACACCTGTTAAAACAACAAAAAAATGCAATGAAAATAAGAGATCGTATTATGTAATTAAGAGATATTTGTGTGGCTAAATTAGAAACATATCTGTTCACAAATACCATACACAATATTCCACAATGAGGACTATTACTTTTGCATCTATTTGCCAAGCTGCCTGATTAATCTTCTCCCAATAATTTTAGCCTCCAGCTACACACTCATAAGGGCAGAATAAAATACAAAACCTTTTACTATGGCATTTAAGTCTCTTCATTTCAAGGGCCCTGTGGAACTAAATGACCCCCATCAAGATCATTGTGACACCTGAAAGCATGCCCCCACACTTCCAAACACAAATAAGGGGATAGTTTCTCCCTAGAGAGTCTCAGACAAGCTTCCTGTCACTCTGCATATGCACATGATGAGCAAGCCTGCTGCGCTCAAAGGCTGGGTCTGTTTCTAACCTGGTCTATCACACATTTCTGGCATGTGCCTCACCTAATGAAAGGGCTAAGGCACCAATCTCACTTAAGTACATTTTTTCCCAAGGCACGTACATTAACAGGAGAAGACACATCAGTATTAAAACAGTTGAAAAATGTCAGGATGACATAGGTTTCCCTAAATTGCTAAGAGCTGTGCAGAAGAGGATCCTCATGTGAAATGTACATTACTCATCCTATTTCCCCTGAAGCCAAACTAGACATCATCATTCCATAAAAATGTAAGTAGAGCAGATCTGCCTCTGCCTCCTCCAAACTTTCTAAATTTGATTAATATTCTTTTCTAGTCTGCTCATATCTTTATTTTCCTAATTCTGCTGAAGTTTGAGGATATTTTCCCTTTGGTAATTTTGAAAAGTAACACTACTTCCTGGAAAGCAATGCAATCTAGTGCACCATAAACTCAGAACTCTTTGAGAGTGAACATTTTAAATCATATTTGTAGCTTTACTTTCTAACCAATTGCCTGTCATTATTAGGATAGGAACAGGATAGAGAAAGCGAGCTATGGAAGGCAAGAATTCCAGATCTTAATTCGTTACCTACTGACAAAATGATTTGAAGGAACGCCCTAAACCTACCTGATTCTGAGTTTATTCGACTGCTAAAGAAACATTCTAATATCTCCTATTTCACAGAATATTGTTGCGAGGACCAAACGAGATCATGTATGAAAATGTGGTTTGTAAGTGATAAGCACCGCACAATATTATAGTCGTTTCCAAGTATGTACTTAAAATCACAGAATGAGTACGCAATAGGAAGAAAAGGTGAACAATTGCAAAACAAATATCTTCTCAATCATGAATTACAATGTCAAAACCTGAAAAACATCTTATTCATCTGCAAATCTTCCTGTGGTACCTCTCTACAATGGAAGAGAGAAAAAATGATTTTTAAACTATGGTATATTGGACTTGGATTATAGTCCACCAGTTGAATTTGTCAAATATAGTGACAAATTGTAACAAAATCTTCTGTTGTAAAATTATGTGTTTATGTAAAACTAATTTGTGTAAGATAAACTAAAAACAGCTATAAAAGAAGGATAAAATACCTAAAACAGGCTCAATAAAGATCTCAATCAGAGATTAAATAAATTAGCCAGAACTCAAAGGGTTAAATCCCAAAGAGAAACTGAAAGGTGGATGTATGTATTGGTGTAACCATGACAATTTAGCCTTCACATTTTTTCTTCATGCCATCTTCTGACTTAACTCACTTTAGAAGAATGGAACCAAACTTGAGAATGACCTAGTATCAATACCAGCAGCAGTCTCACTAAACATGATTGACTGATTGATTGATAACTGAATTTAGGAATCCCTTATGTGAATGTAATAGCAGATTAAAGAGAACAAAAAGAGCATAATAAACTAAAAGAGAAATCTATAGAAATGGCTAAATTTAATCATGAACAGAAAAATGAAAGGGAAATACATAACAGAATAGACTGGGTAACACGAGATTAAATGGTCTAACATACAAGTAATTGGAATCTCAGAAAGGGGGCAGGGTGGTGCTGGCTGGTGTGGCTCAGTGGATTGAGCACCAGCCTGCAAACCCAAGTATTGCTAGTTCAATTCCCAGTCAGGTCACATACCCCGGTTGCAAGCCAGGTCTCCAGCCAGGTCCTTAGCTGGAGGCAGGTGAAAGGCACCCATACATTTATGATTCTCTCCCTTTCTTCCTTCCTCCCTGCCCTTCTCTCTGAAAATAATGAATAAAATCTTTATAAAAAGATACTAAAAAAATTAAAAGCTCAAACATCCATTAAGTAGAATGGACAAATACATGTGGTCTTTCAATAGACAACTATACATCAGGGGTTGGCAAATGACAGCCCATGGGGCAAATCCAGATATGCCCATTGACAGCATTGTCCATGGCTGCATTAACACAGCAATGGCAGAATTCAAGAGTTGCAGCATAGACCATATGGTCTACAAAATGAAATATTTACTATCTGGACCTTCACAGGAAAAGTTTGTCAACCTCTGCCATACAACAATGAAAAGAAATGAGCTCTTACTATTTTCCTAGTATATATTTATTGTACAACAAGAACCCAGAGATAGAAAACTGGTAGGAAAAAGACAAGAAAGAATGCATATTGCGATTCAATTTACATAAATTTCAAACACAGGCAAAATTAATAGAAGTCAGATAGAAGTGGTGATAGGGGTTAGAATGGTGGTTACACTTAGGGAGACACAGAACTTGAAAGAGCAATGGTACAGCTGACCACTCTTCCTAAACCTGGTTGTGTCGTTGAAAAGGAAGGATGAAGCAAGCAAAGCTATAGAGAACTGCCCGCACCTGGCTCCACCCTCCCCTTGCCATTGGCAAGTCTCCCAGAGCATCGGAACTCATTAGAGCCTCTGGAGTTAGGAAGACAAAAGAAGGCAACATCAATCACTCAATAGGTAGCTGGGCAGGTTAGATAAAAACATATCACAAATCTTCTCTGATCCCTATTGGTTTTAATTTATTTATATTTGAACAGAACAAAAACATGAACTACAACTATCTAAACTAAATAAAGTGTTTTAATGTCAACTAAAAGATTATGTCCACCCCCAAATCCACCTCCTTATTCAGATGAGTGAGTGGAATTGCCTGAAGCTCATGAGAGTATTGATTTTGGAACAATAATTAAAATCTAATGGAGTTAATCAGTTTCACATAGAACTATAAATTTCATCCAAGGACATGATAAAGTGATGAATAAGAATATCTGACTGCTCATCTACTCAATTTTTAAAAATTCAGATTTCATTTTCTGACAATGTTATTCATTTTAACTGAGAAATATTCATACTATCTGAAGTGCTGGATATTTTATTCTAAGAAGGGGAGGGAAAAGAGAATCATTTGGTTTTTTTATGGGGGTCAAATTATACATCAAATAAAGTATGAAGTTCCTTCACCAGATACATTTCATAAAGTTAAATGGTTCTTTCAAGATTATGCTGACAATAGAGTCTTCAGTCTTTGTTATAATATAGTCTACGACCTCTCTAATAAGGATAATAATGTATCATCAAAAAATGCTGCTAATTGAAAACTGTAAGTCTAATTAACCAGGGATGTGACCATGCATAACATATTATTAATAGAATGAAAAGATTGCATTACACCAACTGCTACCCAGGAGAAAAAACTACAAGGACAATCCAGCAGTTCAAAGACTCTTCACATCCATTTTGGCAAAAGTTACTGATGATATTTTCCTTTCATTAAACAGTAGGCTTCATAGCAAAATGACTTAAAGCCAGAAGAAGAAAGTAAAGCCAGATTTAAAAGATGGGTCACAGGGCAGCTGCTAGGGATCCGATCTACAAAGGACCCTGAAGCACGTCTGGAAGACATCGGAAATATGGTGCCAATTAATGCATTCATGTTTCCACATGAAACTCTTTACATAATGGGTAAAATGTAAATGGATCCCACTCCCAATGAATTAGTTCCCTCTAATGAAAACTATAAATACTCTGTCCTGGTGCTGACCTCTTTCCATTGAGTATTTTGCAATGTACACATGTCAATTCAGAAAGCTTGGGGGTCAGGCCATTCCTGCAGCCAACTATTATGGCCAAGTAAAATTTCAACACTGGACTATCTCTAGAGAAAAATTGATCTATTGTATTATCTAAATTTTAAATTCTATGCCTCCTAAGAAGTTAACCTATATCAGGAAAAGCTTTTTTTTTTAATCTAAACCAGGCTCTGGCTGGTGGCACAGTGGATAGGGAGCCGGCCTGAGAACCCAAAGGTCACTGGTTCAATTCCCAGCCAGGGTACATAACCAGGTTGCAAGCCAGGTCTCCAGCCAGGTCTGTAACTGGAGGCAGGTGAAAGGCAACCATGCATTGATGTTTCTCTCCCTCTCTGCCTCTCTCCCTTCCCCTCTCTCTAAAAGTAATAAACAAAATCTTTTTAAAAATCAAATCTAAGCCCTGGCTGGTGGCACAATGGATAAGGCACTGGCCTGCGAACCCAAAGGTTGCTGGTTCGATTCCCCAGCCAGGGCACATAACCAGGTTGCAAGCCAGGTCTCCAGCCAGATTGTGGTTGGAGGCAGGTGAAAGGCAACCATACACCCTCTCTGCCTCTCTCCCTTCCCCTCTCTCTGGAAATAATAAATAAAATCTTTTTAAAAAAATCAAATCTAAAGCAAGCAGCACTACAGGAAAACAACTTATTTTGCTGATGTTAAAAGAAAGTGTGTTAAATTCTCCCATCTCAGCAGGTAGCACTTAAAACAATGGCTAAATACAATGGACAGAGACATAGGGATGTAAACATATGTATGTGTAGTTGAAGACAGGAAAACAAAATCTTCATGGGTTAGGAATAAAGAAGAAATCAATAACAAATAGTTTCATAAGCATCATAACTCAAAGGAATCTGGACCTGGATTTAAGATACGAAGACTAGGGCCTCCAGGGTCTCAGGGGATTGCTATCATGTACACCACCTACAAGACAGGTAGCTCAGACCAGGCTCTCCTATCAAAGCTGGGAGCTGCTTGACCAAAAACACCTCTGCGTACATGTGCACAGTTGTGGCTGGGAAGAAGCCGAATCTCTTACTCATCACAGAACCCAGGCCCTAACCCACGTAGAAGACAAAGCCCATTTTCACCCTAGCAGCACCAAGCAAGATCCCACATTGACCAAGAAAAGATCTATTCCGTAGGCTTGGATGGAAGGGTTTTAGGAGCTTACTAATATCCAAGGTGGCTCTGTTCATTGAGCTAGAACTAATTTTGATTTTTTTCAAATAAACAGTAATTTTTTTTAAATAAAGCAGAAGTTTCACACCACAAGAAAACCAAAAGGCAAATCCAAAAGTACTTTAGTCACCCTTTATTTTCTATCATCATGCAATATATAAGCAAACTTCATATATTAACCATGACTTTAGCCCTCTGTTTGTGAGATGTATTCTGTTTCAGATTTTTTAAAAGCTGAAATGGACTCCCATATCCATTCCATATTTAAATACCATAACTAACTATGGTTTTACCCACAACCAAAAGGTAACTCCAAACTGGGCTAGTATTCTAACTTATTTTGTAATCCATTCCGGGGTAGTGACACATTCAACACCTTTGTCCTTGTGTAAAGCATTTTCAGCGAAGATATTTGTCCGTCCTAGAGTATCAGAATTGAATAGCAATGGGAATCATTTTCAGAGAGATATGTCTTCATGGAAAGTTTGAATTCACTACATGCTTATTTTGTTGCAATAAATATTTTATTATTTTATTGCTGGTAAAGGTATATATAAATTTCAGTCTGATTATCCCAGCAAAAGAGACAACTGCAACAATTTGCTATGCCTGTTTGCTTCCCACAAGGAAAGTTCATTCGAAGGTTAGAGGGCTTTGCTCCTTTAAACAAGCATTTGTTCAAAAATTTTCTGAAGCAGTCCTCTTTTGGTGCATTATTTTGATGTTCTTTCTTTTATTCAGCAAATGGACAAAATTTATTTGAGGAGAAAATACATATTTTATTTATTGCAGCTAAGTAAAGATAATCATTGATAATACATTAAAAAGAACTTTTAATGTAAGTGTTTAAGATCCTTAAAGATGTAGAGATGGGATTAAGGTTCATAAAATAAAATCAAGAGTCATGAAACATGAGGTAGTTAGAAATGAACATTGCAACCACTGAAATTTACACATTCAATAAGTACTAGGTAGCTTATTGGGCACAGTCAAAGAGAAATTTGCTAAAGTGGAAGATGGAATCAAGCAAATTTCTTCAAGCACAACACAATGAGACAATTGCAGGAAATTATACAAGTATAAACATAAAAAGGGCATGAAACCTCATGTCCATGAAAAGCCCACTGAGTGCCTGGCAGGGTATTATTTATTTTAAAACTCCATGCCTAGGCATATCATTAGTAAAACAAACAAAAAGAAGTCAAAAATAAAGTGAAGTTTCTAAAAGCTTCCAAAGGGAATAGTCATTGTATACCAAACAATCACAAATTGACGATAGACATCTTGTAATCACAACACCAGAAAAAAATTCAGTAACAGAAATCAATGGAATAATATTTTCAAAGCTGTACAGGGAAATAACTATGAACAAACTGATATTTTAAACTGAGGGCAAAAATAACACTTTAGATTCAGAAGACCTCAAAAACTATTAACTCAGAGACCTTCATTGGGAAGGGGGTAGTGTAGGCAAAAAGAAGTTTAGAAGTAGAAATAAGAAATCCATAAAGTGAGCAAAGAACTTAATAAAAACATACTGGCAAATAAACACGTATTGACTTTAACAATAATAGCAAGAACATTATGTAATCTTTCAATATCAGACATTAAAAACTTATATATACAACAATTATATAGCATTCGCCGTTGAAGGCAGCTAAAGCTTTTCGTTATCTTCAGCAAGGACTGGAGATGTTTATTTAGAGTTTGTTAAGAAATATACATATATAATCTAATTTCAATTTAAAACAAAAATAATGAAAGAGGGACATTTTATACTAACAAATCATACAATCCAAAAAAATTTTTTTCAAACATATTTTGGACAATCATATGGGAGTCTTCTACATGTACTAAGTATACACCCTAGTTATGAATAATTTCACAACCTTGATTGAAAGGCAGTTATGAATAAAATAAAATATTATATTTAGTCCATACATCAAATTTCTGATTTTTAATATATGGAAATATTTTATACAATTTTTAAATGAAATAGTTTTTCAATATTCATGTTAAAGAATACTGAGGCAACCTGAGCAACCTCTCTGTTGCCCTCTTAATTTCTTTTGATTACTTTTATCTACTTAAATAACTCTGCTAAGATGCAGTTCCCCCTTTTAAAAATATTTCTAATGAGTTTCCTTTTAGAAAATATGTAAAATGAGTTTGTGTATCAGATTATAGCCACAGAAAAGAAAAAACTATTACCTGATACAATCCAAATTTTCTGAATAAGCAATATAAAAGCTCAATTTGCATTCTTGTCCTACTACTTAAAATGTAAAACCCTTCACCATTCTCCTGATAGCCTAGAGTTCTTACTAAACTTACTACCTAAAACTTACTAAACTTATCAAAGTGCTTAATTTCAAGGACAGAGTGCTTGATGTTGAATTGCAGAAACTTATAATTACTATTCCTACATGTGCACAGCCATGCATAAGAATTCAAAGTTCTTATAAGCCATGAATACTACCATTCTTTATGAAAAACCCTTCCCTGGGATGAATATTCCCATTCTATAAAACAGAGACCTGAATGTAGGAGAAATAAAATGAATTTTTGTTTCCTACATCACACTGCATGGTAACAGTAAGATGAATAGCAGAAAGAAAGCTCAAGCCTTTTGCACGTTAAGTGTCTTGATATGTTGAACACCATAACAGAATACAGATAATTAAATGCCTTATAGAATACATAGGACATATTTTATTCTAAATTAAATTTTAAATAAAAAAACAAGAAAATGAGAAGCATGTCCAAATCCTTGTACAAAGCAATTGTTAACAGAAAAGCTCAGCAAAGGCAGTTTTTCACCTTGAAGAGAAAGATTGTAGTTATGTACTTTTTTTAATGTTTGAATAAGCTCTTCCACCTGTATTTTATCTGTGCTTCCGTCTAATTGAAAATGAAAAATCTCTAAGTTGGAGAAACACAGTGACATTCAGAGCGTAAGGCTTGACTCATAAAGTAATTCCACCAGTAATATTTTTATGGTTGCAGAAAGTAGAAAAACATGTATTTTTGAGTTGTAGTGTTAAATTTAATTCATAAAGTTTAGTAGCAATACTTCTGAGGACAAAGAAAAGTCAGCTTTCAATATAACTAGTTTAGAAAAATTGCCGTTGCAGAAATTGCCTACTCAAAATTTCAGAGTGTAGGCTTTTGGGTTCTGAAAAAGGAAGATATAAATGGTTTATTATATACCACAGATTGCAAAAGAATCAAAAGATTTCCTCAGCTCACTGTTGCTACCTAAAAACAAAGGACAAAATAAGAGAATGCAGAACAAAATGTGTTTTCCTACTTTTATTAGTTCTACAATATTTATAATAAATTAATAGGATTCCACTTTTTCCAGTTTCCTACATAGATATTATAAGGTCCATAAAAAGGACTAAGAGATTAGCCTATTTCCCAAAGAAATATGTTTTTAGGAAAATAAAGAAAAGGGAAGGAAAAGTCTTGGTTTATGAGTATATGCACATATATATCATTTGAAGGGCTCTACGAGTACAATAGAAACCACTTACAAAGATTGTTACCTGGCGATATGTTAGGACACTAACCCATTCTGAGACTGTTATGTGTATTGAGTGAGTACAGAAATGAAGAAAACTCTTTCTAAAGAAAATAGGAAATGAACCATCTTGTTCATTTTAGCACTTTATCTACAGTAGGGAAAAATATTGAAAGCAACTTTAAATATTCAAGTAAGGACTTCAAAGAGGGTTTGCATTTTGTATTATAAGGTACATCTGTAATAAAATAACAATACACTTTAAAAATACATTGAGGAAAATAGTTACATTTATAATTTAAATAAAATTCTGCCATTTTTTATTGAGGTATAATTAATATACAACCATAACTCTTCATTTTTAAAGTCTTATCATTTCCCCATGATCTGATTCCAACTTGTTCTACATTTTCAGAAGCCGAGCAAACATTTCTCTTTAGTTATAGTCCCTAGTTTTCAGTCAAGCAAGCAGCACCTGCCAGAAAGTTCTTCCTCATAGTCACCATCTTCAAATTTCTCCTTTGATTTGCTGTTGTTGTCAATGAACAGCAAGACCTGATAAATAACAATTACAAACATTTCAGTTCTATTAGATAATTAATATTTAAAGTATGTAATAAAAAATTTAAAATAAAAATAAATAAAGTATGTAGTTTTATTAAGTTTGCAAAGTCATAAGCATGATTAAAATATTTTTCTACACAGATAAAAATGGAAATTGAAACATTAAAAACAACTGAAAATTTATTAAAGGGATGTTCAAAAATAGTTGGTTCGTTCATAATTTCTTAAGCCTTTAATAAATAGACAGATATGTTGATCCTATTTATATTTTTCTAAGCCATAAAGAACATTTTTTATAGGGCCAGCATAAGAATGATACTAAACTTAAATACAGCATAGAAATAACTTCCAACCTATCTTTTTATGATTATATATGTACAGGTGCTAAATTAAATACTAGCATATGAACTCATTCATTGATATTCACTTTCATTCATTGCTATTAAGGTTGTAAATGGACATAATCCTTTCAAAGGCCATTTGGCAATATCTTTCAACATTTAAAATGCGCATATCCTTCAGCCCAGCAATTCCAATCTAAAAATTTATCCTACAGACGTATACAAATAACATATATATATAAGGTTATTTGTTGTAGTATAATTAACAATAGTAAAAGACTAGTATTAGGCCCTGGCTGGTGGCTCAGAGAATAAGGCACCAACCTGTGAACCCAGCCAAGGCAAATAACCAGGTTGCAAGCCAGGTCTCTAGCCAGGTCCTTAGCTGGAGGCAGGTGAAAGGCAACCATACATTGATGTTTCTCTCCCTGTCTGCCTCTCTCCCTTCCCCTCTCTCTGGAAATAATACATAAAATCTAAAAAACAAAAGACTAGTATTAGCCTAACTGTCCCTTACAGGTGTTCTATAAAATAAATTGTGATAAATCTAATCTACATAGTATTATACAGATATTAAAGTGAATAAGAACCTCTTTACATATATGTATGTAAGCTTAAAGACATGATTAAGTTAAAAAAAAAAAAAAACACTGTGTATAGTATGCTACCAATTAGATAAAAAGGGGGAAAATTTATATTCACACTTACTTATGTATACACAATATTCCTGAAAGGAGATAGGAAAAAATAACTACCAGTAGGGAGCAAAACTGGATGGTTAGCAGTCAGAGGAGGAAGCAAATTTTTCACTCTCTACACTTTCATGCATTTTTATCTTTAACCCATGATAATGTATTATTCTTTAAAATAAAAAAATAAGATAGTACCAAATAATGGCACTGACTAGCACTTAATAGTCACTTACCTTGTGCTAGATATTCTAGTGTTTTACATAGCATTTTATTTTGTTCACACATTTTACAGATGAGACTCTGAGGCACAAGAAGGCTAAGAAGATGCCAAACACCCGCCCATAGTCACTGATGGAGCTAGAATGAGACGTCTGCCCCCAAAATATCGAGCGAATGTCAATATAACTAACACTGTTTATGCAACCAATACTTCTGGACAGACATTGTATAACCCCAGAGGTTAGGTCACCTCTCACAACTAACAGGTAATAATAAAAACACTTAGAAGGCATCATTGTGATTATTCATTCTCTCTAAAAGGCAACATTATCAATACAGAAGTGATTTTTTTAGTGATATTACAAATGATCTTCAAATGAAATTGCCAGAAATGAACAAGAACAGCCATTGGGAGTGCCAATTCTTGTAGCCTGACTCTGCCATAACTTTAATTTTTCTTGATCTTCATTTCTACATAGAGAAGATGGAGCAAGGCAATATCTGTTTCCTTGCAAAACCCAAACCCATTTTGTCATCCAAGTCACTGGATGATTGCAAGTCCTCCGGTATTGGGTGCTACTCTTTTCAGTAATACAAGTCAGATGGTTTGTGTGCCGACCCCAAGTCATTACAGGGTCTAGTCTCCCCATCTCTTCCCCCTTCCAAAAGTCATGTTTTTAATGTGCTTAAGACAACAGTTGTTTCCCACCCACCTCTAAGCCACACCACAGGGAAGCCCACTTCTCTGCTGCAGCCAGAACCCAGCATGCTGCAGTCAGCTTAGTGCCGCACTGAGGGTCACTGCCCAGAGTGCAGGAACTCATGCCTAACTGCATCACCATATGCACTACTAGCTCAATAACTAACATTTTCTGGTATTACCAAAAAAATATAAGCCAATACAGAAACAGCTACCAATTATTAATAGTAAATATACAGTGTTTGAATCACTTTGCTTTGTGAGGGGTTGGAGCAATGCCTCATTCTAATAAGGAAACAGGAGAAATTCTAGTTGTCGCCCCTTTTCCAAGTCCACCACTAACAATAAAACTCCCTTTATAGCCCTGGCTGGTAGCACAGTGGATAAGGCGCCGGCCTGCAAACCCAAAGGTCGCAGGTTTGATTCCCCAGCCAGGGCACATACCCAGCTTGCAAACCAGGTCTCCAGTCAGGTCTGTGGCTGGAGGCAGGTGAAACACAACCATACATTGATGTCTCTCTCCCTCTCTGCCTCTCTCCCTTCCCCTCTTTCTAGAAATGATGAAATAAAATCTTTTTTAAAAATAAATAAATAAATAATAAAACTCCCTTTATAAAATATATTGTAATTTTTAGTTACAAGAGAGTTGTAAGCCGGAGAAGTTAAGTTTTAGTCTGAGTGGATGTATATATCCTCCAAATAGTGGAATGTCCAAGGGGGTGACTACCTGGGAGGGTTCATGAGCTTTCTTATATTTAATCACCCATCACCTGAAGGTCACACTTGCTATAGAAGGAAAAAAACAGCTCCTCTGTTTCTCCTAATTAAAACATCTCTGTAATAGGTGAAAGCAACGCCTTCATGTTTCCATGTGACTTAAAATCCCTTCTATCAACAGTGTGACAGAGCAAGAAAATTAACACACCCTTGGGGCAAGACAGTGAAAATATATTACTATCCTGTGCAGGCAGATGCAAATTACTACTGTGAGTTTTTTATATACAGGTGCATAAATAAATGTACTGGCCAAATATGTTATTTAATGTTACAGGGCATATTGGACATCTTGCCCAGAATTAAATGGGGAATTTCCATCATTCTTCTCTTTGCTCCCATTACCCAAATCATAAAGCAAATAGATTCTTTCCATTGATGAACTCTGATCTTCACTTCCAGAGCCTGGCAAGACAGCAGTCAAAGCCCCTTCTAATAAGCTCTGAGGAAGACTTCCAGTCAAGGTGGCAGCATAGGTAAACACAGCTTGTCTCCTCACACAATCACATCAAACTATAATCACATCACAACTAAACTATAGAACATCCGTCCCTCAGAACCATCAGAAATCAAATGGAATGAAAGTCTGACAACTATGGAATTAAAGAAACCACATCCTTCCAGACTGATAGGAGGGGCAGAGATGCACATGTGGTGGAAAAAAATCAGAAAGGATATCTCAGGAGGAAGGAGTTCCAGCCCCAGGGCAGGTCCCAAGCCCAGGCTTCCAGTGCCAGGAAGACAAGTTCCCATAACTTCTGGCTGTCAAAACCAGTGAGGATTAATCGATGGAAGAAACATCTGGAGTCCCAAGCACTTGTCTTAAAGAACACGCACATGGACTTATTCAGACTCGTTCCCTCTGAGCTCCAGGACCAAGGCAGCATCTTGAAAGGCACTAGCAGCATGCAGGGAGGAACTGAAGTGTTTGGCATCAAGGTAAAAGCAGGGGGCAGCTCTCTCCCAGACAGAAAGGTGGGCAAAGGCCACGGTCCCTTTTCTAAATTCTTCCCCACAAAGGCAAAGAACCAGAAATCTGGTGCCATATCTGAGACACCATCAATCAAGCAGCTGTCTTAGATTCCTTTATAGCTCAGGCAGGGTGGCCCCAGGCAAAACACAGGGGAGGGCTGACCTTCCTCAGAATCAACCAGGAAATGTCAGAGCCTGAGCACACACCCAGCTACAGATCACATTGCAGTACCACCACCCTGCACCTGCACAACTCATCATCTACAGAGGGCAGAGGTTGGTGGTCAGTGGTCACAGCCAGTTCTTGCAGCTGACTTGCCTGGGTAAATCCCTCCCATTAACCTTCTAATAGCAATCAAGGCTCAACTACAGGAGAAAGATGTACTCAGCCCACACGAAGGATATACCTCGAGTACCCAGGTGGGCAATAGGGGAGGCTATGTCACTGGACACCTATAGGACATTTACTACATTAGGTAACACTACCAAGACACGGAGTCAAAACAGCTCTACCTGTTTCGAATACATAGAAACAAACACAGGGAGACTGATAAAATGAAGAGACAAAGAAACAAGCCCCAAATGAAAGAAAAGGTCAAACTCCAGAAAAAGAGTTAAATGAAATAGAGATAAACAATCTATCAGGTGCAGAGTTCAAAACATTGGCTCTAAGAATGCTCAAGGAACTTAGTAAGGACCCAACATCATAGAAAAGATTCGGTCAAAAACAAAGAATACACCAATTGAAACAAAGAACAATGTACATAGAAACAACAGTAGAGTGGATGAAGCCAAGAATCAAATAGATGATTTGAAACATAAAGGAAAAGCAAAAAATAAAAACAACCAGAACAGCAAGAGGAAAAGGAATTAAAAAAAAAAAGTAGGATAGTGTGAACAGCCACTGGGACAACTTCAGGAGTTCCAACATTTGCATCATAGGGGTGCCAGAAGGAGAAGAGAAAAGGCAAGAAATTGGAACTCTAGTTGAAAACAATGAAAGAAAATTTCCTTGATTTGATGAAGAAAATAAACATGCAAATCCAGGATGTACAGAGAGTCCCAAACAAGAGGCTTGCTCCAAGGCTCATCTTAATTAAAATGCTAAAGGTTAAAGATAAAGAAAGAATCTTCAAAGCAGCAAGAGAAAAGAAGTTAGTTACCTACAGGGGAGTTCCCATAACAATGTCAACTGATTTCTCAAAAGAAACTTTGCAGGCTCTAAGGGATTGGCAAGAAATCCCTTATGAAAAGCAGGGAACTACAGCCAAGATTGCTCTACCCAATAAAACTATCATTTAGAATCCAATGGCAGATAAAGAGTTTGCCAGATAAGAAAAAAACCAAAGGAGTTCATCATCACCAAACCATTATTATATGAAATGTTAAAGAGACTTATTTAATAAAAAGATCAAAACTGTGAACAATAAAAGGTAATAAATACATACTTATCAACATTTGACTCTAATAAACAAAATAAGTGAATAAGAAGAACAGATACAGAATCATGGATATGGAGAGCATTTCAATGGTTTCTAGATGGGAGGGTGTATGGGGAAATGGGTGCAGAGGTGAGAGGATTAAGAAGTACAAATTGGTAGTTACAGAATAGCATGGGGATGTAAAGTACAGTATAGGAAATGGTATAGTCTAAGAACTTACATGGATGATCAATGATGTCAACAATGGTGTGGAGATTGCCTGAGGGAGTGGGGTGTGCTAGGTGAAGGGGAGCAAAGGGGGAGAAATTGGGACAACTGTAATAGCATATTCAATAAAATATGATTAAAAATATAAGATGAGCCCTGGCTGGTGGCTCAGTGAAAAGGTGCCAGCCTGCGAACCCAAAGGTCGCTGGTTCAATTCCCAGCCAGGGCACATAACCAGGTTGCAAGCCAGGTCTTCAGCCAGGTCTATAGCTGGAGGCAGGTGAAAGGCAACCATACATTGAGGTTTCTTTCCCTTTCTTCCTCTCTTCCTGCCCTTCTCTCTAAAAATAATAAAATCTTTAAATATATATTTATTTATTTATGATGAAGGGGTGGAGGTCTGGCTGTCCCCTGTCAGTCTCTGTAGAACATGAGACCGACCACTCAATTACAGTTTCCCTCAGCCTTGGCTTTCAGACCAAAATCATGAGACAACAGAAAATATTCTATTTGACATCCTATTATATTTACACTGTTTTGTCCCACTGACTTCTTTAACTTCCAATGTATTTGGAAATCCCAGGTCATCCACAAAATGTCGGTAAAGCTATACACAATGAAAGAAAAAACCCTGAAGAGTCCCTTCTGGCATCAGCCAGCAGGGAAATAGCATAGCATGGAGCATTAAGAACCGCCACTAATCAAGTATAACGCAAGGCAAGCTGTCATGACTCAGAACTTCCCACAAAGAGTAAATAAGAAATAAAATTGACTCCATCCATTTAGGCACCCAGCAGATAGATTTTGGGTTATTTTTCTTTTGTCCTACAGAATAGTGTGTGTGTGTGTGTGTGTGTGTGTGTGTGTGCGCGCGCGCGCGCGTGCACGTGTGTCTTTAAACAAAGAAAAAAAAGATGGAAGGAACAGGGTATATCCCAGGTCAATTTTTAAATAATTTGCTCTGTCCAAAAACAGTGCCAGGTTCACATCACCATAAGAACACTAGGATAAACAGTAGAAAATTGAATCAATTGTCAGTGCCTTTGAAGGCCACAGGGTGCTGAGCAACATCCGACAGGACTCCTGTGCAAAGCAAGTTCAATCAAAATGCAGACATCCCTTCCTCCAATGGCAGACAGATCAAGGAGATATGAGGGATTTGTTTTTCACTAGTGACAGGGTTTTGTTCTGTTGTTCCATACAAGCTAATGAGATAACAATCAAGGCTGCCCCCAGCCTTAGGGTTTAAAATATACCCAGACTCACACAATACAATAAAAAATGGATTGTCAACTATTATTTTAGAAAATACCATTTCTTATGTCCTGGGTTTGGGATTTGTACATTTATCATTTCCTATACCAGGTATACTGACAACTCTCACTTCTGGCAATGAACAGAAGCTATAAATGTTTTTTATATGTGGCATAAGCATCACTTTTACCTTAGAAAATACTATTTGTCGCATACACATTACCCTTTGATCTGGCTGTTTATCTACAGATAATGATCCTTTACGAATCAAGCCCACAACTGGAGATTTCCTGATCTCGTGTTCCTTTGGACCCTTGCAAAAACAATACAGGACGCCTGCAGTGTAAAATTAGCCCTAAACTTAATTATCCGGCAGCCGATTTCCTGAGTTTAATTAACTTTTCTGAGTGGTTTCTACTGCAATGAGGACTGGACCCATTTTGTATTATTTAGTGTCATAATTTCTCTCTTCTCTCAGTTCCAAGGACACCACACGCTTCCTCCAGCCCTAATCGCCATGGCAAATGCAGAGAGATATGAGAACTGGAAAACAGCTATGACCAAAATTAAGAATGTGCTGCTGTGCATACTAAGATTGGGATAGAAATCCATGAGTGTGCTATCTATAATCCCTTCCAACCTCTAGATGAACTGACTTTAAATATTTAATTATACTGTTAAGTAAATTCAGATTATACATGCAAATCCTCGTCATTATAGATCATTGGGCTGCTTCAGAGGAGAATAAATTGAGGCCAGGCCAACTGTCCTTCATAAACTAGAAAACGACAGAGTTTACAATTTAAGCTGCCCTCCCTCTCATACTATAGATGCTGCTTCTCTGGACTCTGAGAAGACTGGCCACCTCCAGACACTCCACCTTCAGAAATTGGCTCAACCGCTCCGATGAGTAGTGGGGTCTGTTTGGCCTTTGGAGACCAAAAGATTGGAATCAATCCAGGCTATTCCATTATTAGCTCTGTAGTCACTGGCAAGTTTCTAAGTCTCTCCCAGCCTTGACTGTCCTGCTGTTGAATGCAGGTAGAGGTAAGTGCCCCGCTGGGGAGTTTTAATTATGAAATGAGATAATCAGTGAGCTCCCTGGCCTCCCCTTCCCCTTCTCCTTCTGTCAAATGTTTAAAAATGAAAACCAGGTCCTGGCTGGTAGCACAGTGGATAAGGCGCCGGCCTGCGAACCCAAAGGTCTCAGGTTCGATTCCCTAGCCAGGGCACATAACAAGGTTGCAAACCAGGTCTCCAGTCAGGTCTGTGGCTGGAGGCAGGTGAAAAGCAACCATACATTGATGTCTCTCTCCCTCTCTGCCTCTCTCCCATCCCCTCTTTCTGGAAATAATGAAATAAAATCTTAAAAAAAAAAAAAAATGAAAACCATTTCTGTTCAGGGATAGTTGGCAGGTGACTGTTAACATGCCAATATGTGAATGGCTGAGAGGGGATATGAACAGGAAAATGGACTTGAAAAATTAGGGAGCTTCTGTTAAGACAGGTAAGAATGAAAAAATAAGTATAGACACCTAAAGATGGTGACATAGGCAGACATGGCTCACCTCTTCACACAGCCACATCAAAATTATTATGAAAAATATAGAACAACCATCACTCAGAACCATCAGCATTCAGGTGGAATGGAAGTCTGACAACTATAGAATTAAAGAAACCATATCCATACAGACTGGTAGGAGGGACACAGATACAGAGCAGACTGGTCCCACACTCATGAGTGGTGGATAAAAATTTGAGAGGATATCTCGGGAGTATAAAATCCCAGCCCCACACCAGGCCCCAAGTCCAGGGTTTTAGTACCAGGAAGATAAGTCTCCGCAACTTCTGGCTGCAAAATCCAATGGGGATTGAGTTGGTGGGAGAAACTTTTGGATCCCCAAGCAATTCCTTTTGAAAAACCCACACATGGTCCTTGGCTGGAGGCAGGTGAAAAGCAACCACACTTGACGTCTTTCTCCCTCTCTGTCTCCCTCCTTTCCCTCCTCTCTAAAGATAATAAATAAAAATAATAATAAAATAAAAACCCACACATGGGCTCATCTACTCCAAATCACCCTCTCTGAGCTCCAGCAACAGGGTAGCAGCTTGAGAGCCAGCAGTAGAATACAAAGAAGAACGAAAGTGTCTGGCAACAAGGTGAGCAGAGGCCATTATCCCTGTGCTAAATTCTCCCTCCACAGATCCAGCAAGCTGGTGCCATATCTGAGACTCCATCTACCTGGCTAACACTGACCTGCCTTAGAGATCCCCAGAAACTCCACCCCACCCAACTTACTGCTATCCAAGCCGCTTTTCCATATGAATGGCCGGGCTGGGCTCATGCTTCACAACTTCCTAACTTCTCTCAAACAAGCAACAGCTGCCTCAGTGAGCCCCAGGCCCCTCACTAGCAGCAACCAGATAGATTCACAGCTTGGCTTCACCTGGGAATCTGCAAGCCCAGCACAAGTAGCAGCATCTCAGATTGCTTTGTAATTCAGGTAGGGTGCCCTAAACAAAACGCAGGTGGGAGCTGACCTTGGCCTGCACCACCTGGGTAACACCAGGGCCAGTACATCCAGACTATGTTGGAGCACCACCACCCTGCTCCTGCATAACTGATCATCCATGAGGGTGGAGGTTGCTGGTCAGTGGTCACAGCCAGTCCTAGCAGCTGACTGACATGGGTAAATCCCTCCCATTGAGCTGCCAACAGCAACCAAGGTGCAACTACAAGATGAGGGTGTAAAGGAGTTCATTATCACCAAGCCCTTATTATACAAAATGTTAAGGGGACTTACTTAAGAAAAAGAAGATCAAAACTATGAACATTAAAATGATAACTCACAACTATCAACAACAGAATTAAAAAACAAACAAACAAACAAACAAGCATGCGAACCCAAAGTTCGCTGGTTCGATTCCCAGCCAGGGCAACATAACCAGGTTGCAAGCCAGGTCTCCAGCCAGGTCGGTAGCTGGAGGCAGGTGAAAGGCAACCATACATTGATCTCTCTCTCCTTCTCTGCCTCTCTCCTTTCCCCTCTCTCTAAAATAATAAACAAAATCTAAAAAAATAAAAATAAAAAAACAAAGCCCTGGCTTGTGGCACGGTGGATAAGGCATTGACCTGCGAACCCAAAGGTTGCTAGTTCAATTCCCAGCCTGGGCACATAACCAGGTTGCAAGCCAGGTCGCCAGCCAGGCCTGTAGCTGGAGGAAGGTGAAAGGCAACCATACATTGATGTTTCTCTCCCTCTCTACCTATCTCCCTTCCCCTCTCTCTGAAAATAATAAATAAAATCTTTTTAAAAAACAAAATAAAAATAAAAAAACAAAAACATACTAAGCAAACAACTAGAACAGGAACAGAATCATAGATATGGAGATCATTTGAAGGGTTATCAGTGGGGAGGGTGAAGGGGGAGAAAGGGGGAAAAGGTGCAAGGATTAAGCATAATTGGTAAGTACAAAATAGGGACAGAGGGGTTGTTAAGAACAATATAGGAAATGGAGAAGTCAAAGAATTTATGTGCATGACCCATGGACATGAACCAAGGAAGAAGGAGAATTACTGGAGGGAAGAAGGATATCAGGTAAAGAGGGGCAAAGGGAGAAAATTGGGACAATTGTAACAGCATAATTAATAATATATACTTTTTAAAAAGAAGGGAAACTAGAGAAAAAAGCTCTAATGATCTAAACATTATTTGTACCAATAAATAAATAAATAAAGGTGGTAGGGAGAGGAAGCAAGGGAAACAAAACATACAACATCTAGGATATTCTGATGTAAGGTGCAAGAAAGAGGGTCACAACTTCTATAATAGTCTCTGACAAAAACCAAGGAGAATCCAGACAGAAAATAGGACCCCTCCTAGTTCACCTTCTAGCCTGCAGGCCCTACCTCCACATTTATCCATGATTTGGCTGCTGCTCTGCCCAGAGCCTGTCTTCACACCACAGGGCTATGGAGCCCGATTCCTGACACCACAGATACTTTGAGCCTATGCATCTCACCACGCACTCATTTCTGCAGCTGGTCTGATTCCATGGCCAAGATTTTCCTTGTTTTAAGTAGATTGTACATCCTCAGTTCTATAATGGAGGAAGAGTACCCTACCATAGTACTGGGTCAGAGGGACATCTTGAACTGGTTCCATCCAGTTGCTCCTTGCTCCCTTCTGACTAGCCATGAGAAATCTCCCTTCCCCATCAATATCCATTTTTGAACTTCTAGTCTGGGTATAAGGAAAGATCAAATGAGTCATGCTTAATATTATTCTAAGCCATGAAAAGGAGATCTCCACTCTAAGTAGATGGGACACATATTGTTGTCAATAGGAATGGGCAGACACTGGCCATTGAGATCCTCATGTGAGAGCAAAGAAAAGGACAATCACTGTAGAGCTCTGGCTCCAGTGACATGCAATGCCACCTTGGCTCACACCAATGATAATGGTTGATACTTTCAAGTATCAAGTGCTCAAGCTCTAAAACAATGAGCTTCTGTGGAAACATGCGTTCCCTGTGCTAAATGTCCCATATCTGAGGACATTGAGGTTAAACTAGGCAATGATATGGCTATAACTAAAGCAATGGCATGTACTAAGGTCCTAGCATTTTTGTTACTAAGGTAAGGCTACACAAGGTTGTTGTTAACATTCTCACTCCATTTCAGAAAGGAGGAAGAATTCCCCTCTACACTTTCAAATCATTGCCATTTTCATTCAGAATTTTCAAAGAAGCCTCGTTCAAAGAAACAGTCTTCAAAATTTAGCCTAATACCTGATTCCATTTTTCAAAAACAAAACAAATATGATTGGGTAATGGAGGATCTATACTTCTCTCATGTTTAGTTCATATCCTTGGTCATCACAGGCCCTGCCAATCCACATCCCAGTCCTCATTTTACATTAAAATTAAAACACTTAGCCTGGGGATTATATTTAGCCACAGAGGACTTTGTACCTCAAGTTCTCACACCTGCGTCTGTTTCCAAGCCTCCCACACACTCCACTGCACAGGTCTTAAATCATCCCGCACACTCTGCTCTTGTACCTGCCAACATCATCCACTGTCTAAATGCAGCTAGCAGCTGTTTATTTACAATTAGATCTGCCAGCTGGAAAGCAAACATTCTACATTACCAAATCAATCAATGTTATAGGGAGGGAAAAAAATCAGGTACAGCATGAAACGGAGGACAGGAGCATTACATTATGTTGCAGCTGTCCTTGTCCAATGCCATTAGATGTTCTCAGCACCAAGAATGAATATAACTACAGTCTATGATCAGCTGTCTGCTACCCACAGATCTGACATCTAAGAAATACAGCCCACCAGAGGTAAAGATTTGGGCCTTGGCAGCCCATTGTTTTCACCTGATGACATGAAAACATACTGTCCTATGGATGGTTCTATGATGGAATCAGGGCTTCTGCCCTATACTGTGTTTACCAATTTAATTTCCCCTTTTATTTAAGTAGAAATTAGAGCTGAATCACATGTATAGATATTGGGCTTTCAAAATAATCATATTGCCAGGTAGATTATTTGGTAGCACCCTCTCATTTTGAAAAACTCAAATAATGATGAGAGTATAAAGATCATAAAGTGGCCCTGCACAAGTATTCTCCCATTTTTATTGATTTATATATTTACTGATGTTCAGGGCCTTGATTTGAGTTTGGCTCCTAATTCACAAAGCACGAGTTAAAACACATTTGCCTGGTTTAGTCCTCAAAATTAGTAAAGCAAAAGAGAGTCACAGTGCAGCAGGAACACAGAAGCAAAGGCACAACAGTAAACCTAAGGCTTGGAAACAAATGCCCAAGTTGGTGAGGCAACTAACTGATGAGAGTCATGATGACGAGAAAGGAAAGGCTACTAATGACAAAATTATAGAATCTCACTAAACCCGAGGTTCTACCATACACCCAACATTTTTAACTGACACAAATTCCTGATGAATGGAGTCACACTTGTCAATGCTCCTAATACCCATTAAAGTTTGACTGAGCAGCATTTCAAGTAAATTACAAATGTCCTTCCCTGGCCCTGCTATACTGTGCATTTGAAGGTTTCCCCTCTGTGACCTGGCTTTTGATGGGAAACTCTACTGCCCTTGGTGTAAATGCAGAAACACCTTCCATGGCCACTAAAAAGCTCATTGGAAATGTGCAGCCAAGATTCATTAGAAAACATGCTGGCAGTCGACAAAAAAAGAAAAAACAGTAAAACTTGAAGAGCTTAAGGAATCAAGAAAAGACCATGAAGGCCTTCTGGAAAATAAACACTCTCAGCCAGGTAGTGAGATTGGCCATTAGGGAATCCAGAGCCTTTGTTAAGAGCTTCCCATTTCCTATATCCAGGTTTGGTTTCAAACTGCAGGCTCAGACTCCACCCTTTTAGCTAACAACCTCAATCCCAAGGGCGGTTACCCAAAAAGTTCATTTGTTTTTTCTCCGTAAGATGGTTCTAGTAGTGCTTACTTGTCTTTAACGTCATTCAAAACAACTTAGATTGCATTGTGACAGCTGTCATATAAGTATGCACTTAAAAAAAAAAAATCAAAATTGGTGAATTTTTGTGTAGCCATTTCAATATTGAAGATAGAAGAAAATAAGTGACATTTTGGCATATTATGCCTTATTACTTCAAGAAAGGCAAAAATGCAACTGAAAGGCAAAAAAAAAAGAAAAAAAGATTTGTGCAACATACAGAAAAGGTACTGTGACTAATGAAATATGTCAAAAGTTGTTTGCAAAGTTTAGTGATGAAGATTTCTCACTGGATGTTGCTCCATGGGAGGTTGTGGGGGACCCCTGCCTGCAGAGACCTCCAGTGCAATGGATGAAATAACACCGTCCCAAACAGCTCTGTGTAAGGAGAAGAAGATCTGGCCAGCAGCTCAAGGCCACAGGCCCAGTTCTTTGCTCCCAAAGGTCTTTTATTGAAAGGAGTAAAACTGAAGGCATATAATTTGTCAATCAATGCTAATTACAGGGAAAAGGATAAACAACTGAAGGGGCAGGGAGACCTCACTCAGGTCAAGATGTGCATTCAAATTTTAAAAACTTATGCAGTTGATACAACAAAGGATTAGGCGAAGTGAGAAAATAGGCTGGGCTTCATAGCAACTAAAGTATTTTCCCATGATCTAGTTCCCTGCCCCCTAGGGCCACTGGCTATAACATGGAAACATTTATGTACCCAACATTCTTGGTCTTCCGATAGGGACTTTCAGATTTAGCCTGGCCTGTGTGGAACTCCAAGTTTCGATGTTTTCCCAGGTGGGCCCCAACAGGAGGGTAGACCAGTTGAAGTTGGTAGTGATTCAAAGCAAGATAACAATTGAGAATAATCAACATTCTACTCAAAATATACAAATCAATGAAGTTATTGATAAAAATGAAAAATACGTCCTTCATTTTATGGAAAAAACTAAATGGACTTTTTGGCCAACTCAATACATTTCTACTACCTGGGTCACTTACAGCTCCAAAGTAGCCTATAAACCCTGAGCTTCCCAGAGTACATGGGAGAGGACATGGTTTGTTTGGATTTTTTATTATATTTTCTTGATTATGCTATTATAGTTATCCTGATTTTCCCCCCTTTGGCCTCTACCCAGCATGACCCACTCCCTCAAGCAATACCCCACCATTGTTTGTGTCCATGGGTCATGCATGTAAGTTCTTTGGCTACTCCATTTCCTATAGTTTACACCCCTATAGCTATTCTGTAACTATCAATAAGTGCTTCTTAATCCCCTCACCTCTTCACCCATTCCCCAGCACTGCCCTCCCATCTGGCAACCAGCAAAACATTCTCCATATCCATGATTTTGTCTCTGTTCTTCTTGGTTTTTTAGTTTATTTTTTAGATTAAATTGTTTACAGATATGTATTTATTGCCATTTTATTGTTCATTGCTTTGATCTTTTTCGTAAATAAGTTCCTTTAACATTTCATATAATAATGATTTGGTGATGATGAGTTCACTTAGTTTTTTCTTGTCTGGCAAGCTCTTTATCTGCCCTTGAACTCTAAATGATAGCTTTGTTGTGTAGAGCAACCTTGGTTATAGGTCCCTGCTTTTCATGACTAAATTTTTCATGCCAATTCATTCTAGCCTGCAAAGTTTCTGAGGAATCAGCTGACAGTCTTATGGGAATGCCCCTGTAGGTAACTAATTTCTTTTTTCTTGCTGCTTTTAAGATTCTCTCTTTATCTTTAACTTTTGGCATTTTAATGATGAAGTGTCTTGGAGTGGGCCTCTTTGCATCTCTCTTGTTTGTGATTCTCTGTGCTTCCTGGACTTGCATGTCTATTTCCTTCACCAAGTCAGGGAAGTTTTCTTTCATCATTTTTTCAACTAGATTTCCAGTTTCTTGCTCTTCCTCTTCTTCTGGCTCCTCCTCTTCTTCTGGCTCCTGTTATGTGAATGTTGGACCTCTTGAAGTTGTCCCAGTGGCTGTTTACACTGTCCTTATCTTATTTTTGGATTCTTTTTCTTCCTGTTGTTCTGACTGGTTGTTTTTTATTTCCTTATGTTCCAAATCATTGATCTGATTCTCTGCTTTTTTCGCTCTACTGTTGATTCTCTATTAATTGTCATTTATTTCAATTAGTGATTCCTTCATTTCTAGCTGGATCTTTTCTGTGCTGTTGAGGTTCTCACTAAATTTCTTTAACATCCTTATAACCAGTGTTTTGAACCCTACATCTGATAAATTGCTTATCTCCATTTTGTTTAATTCTTTTTCCAGAGTTTTTATCTGCTCTTTCATTTGGGCCATATTTCTTTGTGTCCTCATTTTGGCAGCCTCCCTATATTTGTTTCTATGTATTAGGTAGAGCCACTTTGACTCTGAGTCTTAGTAGTGTTGCCTAATATAATTGGGGTCCAATGTCACAGCATCTCCTAACTACCTAAGCTGGGTACTCAAGGTGTACCCTTCCTGCGGGCTGAGTACACCTTTGACTTGTAGTTGAGCTTCAGTTGCTATTGGCAGATCAATGGTAGGGATTTTCCTAAGCCAGTCAGCTGTAAGGATTGGCTGTGCCCGCTGACCACCAACCTCTGCCCTCCATGGATGATTAGCTATGCAGGGGCAGGGTGGTGGTGCTCCAGTGTAGTCTGTATATGTCAACTGATTGCACTGGCCCTGGGATTTCCCAGGTAGTGCAGACCAAGGTCAACCCCAACCTGTGTTTTTCCTGGGGCACCCTTCCTGAGCTATAAAGCAATCTGAGATGGCTGCTACTTGTTCTGGCCTTAGAGGTTCCCAGGCAAAGCAAAGCTGTGAATCTAGGCTGGTTGTTGCTGGTGCTCAACATGGGGCTCACTGAGGCCAGCTGTTTCTTATTTTATTTTATTTATTTTATTTTTTTTTAAAGATTTTATTTTATTATTTTTAGAAAGAGGGGAAGGGAGAGAGGCAGAGACGGGGAAAGACATCAATGTAAGGTTGCGTTTCACCTGCCTCCAGCCACAGATCTGACTGGAGACATGTTTTGCAACCTGGTTATGTGCCCTGGCTGGGGAATCGAACCTGCGACCTTTGGGTTCGCAGGCCGGCGCCTTATCTACTGTGCTACCAGCCAGGGCTATGTTTCTTATTTTAGAGGATTTAGGAAGTTCTGAAGTATAAACCAAGACCAGTCACTCATATGGAAAAAACTGCTTGGGTGGTCCCATAAGTTGGATGGGGTGGAGTTTCTGGGGATCTCCAAGGTGGGTCAAACAGTGTTAGCAAGGTTAATGGAATATCAGATATGGCACCAGCTTGCCATATCTGAGCATTTAGAAAAGGGACAATGACCTTTGCTCACCTTGATTCCAGACACTTCAGTTCCTCCCCATATGCCATGGATGTCACCCCACTGCTGAAGCTGAGAGGGAATAAGTCTGAGTAGGTGAGTCCATGTGTGGATTCTTTAAGAAAAACTGCTTGGGGTTCTAGCAATTTCTTCCACTGACTGAATCTCTATTGGTTGATGCAGCCAGAAGTTGTAGGGACTTATCATTCTAAAATTGGAACCCTGGGCTGGGGGACCTGGTGTGGGGCTGGGATTCCTTGCCCCTGAGATAACCCTCCTGAATTTTTATCTACCACATGTGGCTGTGGGACCTGCCCATTCCATGTCTGTGCCCCTATAACCAGTCTGGATGGATGGGATTTCTTTAATTCCATAACTATTTCCATTCAGCTTTATTTCTGATGGTTCTGAGTGATGATTGTTCTATATTTTAGTTGTAATTTTGATGTGGTTGTGCAAGGAGGCAAGGCACATCAGCCAGCGCCTCTATCTTGACGAGGATAAGACAAGTTTTAAAATTAAAAACAAACTCTGGGAAATAACTAAATTGAAGAGGTATATATGTAAACTTACAGAAGGGTCAGACTAAATGGAAGGCAATCAGGCCATTGCAGGACCACTCTGGGTATGAAAGGATAAGGTACCAAACTTAAGTGAGATAAATAAAAGTTGAAAGAACAGTCCCAGCAGTAGGGAAACTATGCTGGCTACAAAGAATGGGTAGTCATTTGCCTCCCTATTCATGTGACCAAATGTGAGCCATTGTGGATTAAGATGAAGGCTTTTTCTCTCATAACAGCTCATCAAGTACAAATTTTGTATGATCTACTCAACATCAGTGTGTCATTTTGGTGTCCTACAGTTTCATCTTTTGTTTTGCTGCTAAAAGAATCCCTCTTTTCTTTCTTAACATATACTCATTTCCATCATTCCTAGCATCTAAGTAACAACATGATACTGGGTTTGCATTGTTTGGTAGAATGCAACAAAAATGGGTTCTGACTTACTTTAGCAAAAAAAAGTTAACTTTCTGGAAGAAAATGGGATAGTACATCAAGTGGAAGAGCAAGATAAGTGAGCAGCTCTCAGGGAGGATGAAAACCAGTATAAAACGGGGAATATAATGGACAGTCTTTTCAGAATCACCAAAAGAATAAGTCATGTAATTCCGCTCAGGATGCGATTTCATGGGTTGAGATTCCCAAGGAAACCATGTGGAGTGAAGGAGGGGAAGGTCTTCAATGCTGCTGCCAAAGGAAGGTAGGCTGGATGCTGGGCAGGCATCCCCACTGGCTGTCATCACAGCCATACAAGTACATACTTGCACATGCAACAATGGCATGATGCTCATATATTAGACTGAGCTCTTAAAAACACAAGTCTATCTAACTGCTCTTTACTTTATGACTAAACTGATTCTGCTCTACCACCTGCATTTGGTGCATTTTATTCTTCCCTTTAACATAAAGTTTCTCATTTCAATACCTAACTTTCACACTGACCATTCATTCACCTGGCTTTAATTCCCATGCTTACCCATTAAGTAATTCTGATTATTTCTGTTTATCATAAAGAAAAAACGAAGGCAAGGCTACAGGAAATGTCTCCAAAAAGGGGGGGTGCATTTTCAACCACATCAATACTGCCCAAGAGAACTTTCTACAATAATGGAAATGTTCTATATGCTGACTATCAATATACTGACCACATGTGGTTATTGAGCACCTGAAACATGACTAGTGAGATGAGAAACTGAATTGTATGTAATTTCAATTAAGTATAAATTTAAATATCCAAATGTGGGTAGTGGATACCATATTGGATAGTACAGAATAGATATGTACTCTCCGAGAAATTTCTTATTCTATTTATTTAAAATCTATATTGCCTGTATGCACTGCCACAATCATATGTTCCATCAGTGTGGGATATTCAAAGCTAAATTAAACATTTTTCTGAGAAAGTTAAAAGCAATTCTGTACCCATTAGATGAATAAGGCACAAAAAAGGCAACTTGTGGTTAAATAACATGCATCAGATCACCCCAAAATCTAACCCATCCCCAGATAAACACACAAAGCTCCAGAAAGCCCTGAGCTCTGGCTCTGGCTTTGCCTAAGCATGTGAGTTTGGGCATGTCCAGCTTTCTGTCTCATTTCTTGAAAAGAAGGGAGCTATAGACTAGGTGCTTTCAGATCCCTCTTCCAACACTAAAAGCTTCATTTTCATTTTCCTCCCACTAAAATCTAGACGCTGTAGTATAGAGATTGCAAACATGAATAGTGGGACCTAGAGCAAATTCAACAGTGTATGTCCCAGCCAATCATACAGCTAGGAATGTTAGCCCATAATCTGGAGATTCTGATTTTCAAAGAGACCTCAGAAATCCCTTTTTATCACTGGAATCTAAAGCAATTTTTAAGACAATCTCTGTGAGCTAAGCAAAATTCACCCATACACAGTGTGACATAGATCACCTCAGACAGATTATAGTTAAAAACCTGGAGCTCTCAAACTCTGTCCTGTCAGGTAACCTCCACCCACCCCCACCCCCGACCTTCAGGATTTTCTAACTTCCTCCACACTTCCACACTGTTCTCAATTTAAATTTACATTTCTGAAATCTCTTTGTGGGATCCAAACATGGTCTATCTTAAAATGCTGATTATTAGATAAGCTACAACTGTGAAGTTGACTTTGTTTCTATCAATTGAAATGGAGAAAAGTTATTATAATATGCCAATGATAATTGACAAATGTCCATCTCTTCGTGGATCTTTCATGATGCTATGAAAAGTACTCAACTATAAATGGTATTCAAGGTTTCTGTGGTTTATTAAAATTTTTGTTTTACACTAAATTTGTTTAATTTAATCGCAGATAAAATCACAAATAATTACTGCCTAGGAAATTCTAATCTGTTGCTGAAGCAGTATTGGTTAACTCCACAAATCTTGCTGCAGTAAAAGAGCGTAGACACCAGGTGGCAGCATTATATCATTAAAGATGCTCAGAATTTGAAGTATCTCTTAAAAAAATTGCCTTGACATAATGTCAAATCAACTTACATTTCTTCTAGATCTAAATCTCTTCTTAGATCTTAATGTCTTTAGATGTTTTTTCAATCTATTGTTGTTATTACTATGATCATCATTATTATTATTTGAAATCTGTTATTAATGGAATGCTCAGAGTTACCAATACTTCTGGAGTTAAATGATGTAAAATTGCATAAGGGAAATTTTTAATGACTTTTTTAAAGTAATGTCCTTACTTATTATTTACCTATTTGTGTTATAGGCTCCTAGGAATAATGAAGCTAAATCTTCTGAGAGAAATCCTGACGATTTAAGACTCATGTCCTGGAATCCCAGAAGTGCTATACAGTAGTAGCAGCTCAGGAGACAACTTAAATAATAAGCAGAGAATCTCTTTTAAAGTCCAGGAATTTCACCTGCATGTATCCTGGAAATAAAACCCAAATTTGGATCTCCACTGTAATGCTTAAAAAAATCCATCACCAGAAAACTGGGACTCGGTCTCTTTCATCCCCACTTGCACCCCCCATCCACAACTGTGTTTCCATTCTGCCATGGGAAGCTGCCATCTCCTTGCAATTCATACCAAAACATATTTTACTACGATAAAAACCTTCTATGCTTGTGTATGTGTTTCTCTGAAAATATGTGTGTTTAATGTGTATGCATGTAATATGAGGTCTGTCCCAAAAGTACCAGCTGTGCAAACTTAATTACATTGATGTTGTTTCAATACTTTCGGGACAGACCTTACACCATCATGCTATCATCTACCTAAAAAGTAACAATAATTCCTTAATACCATCAAATATCCAGAAAGGATTCTCATTTTCAAATGCCTTACAAATCCTCAATTCTTTATTTATTGATTGATTTTTTAAAACTTAGAAACATTGATTTGTTGTTCATTTATGTATTCACTGGTTGCTTCTTATATGTGCCCAAGTGGGGGTGGGACCCGTAACTTTGGCATATCGGGTTGATGCTCTAACCAACTGTGCTACACACCCAATTCTTTTTTTTTTTTTTTTTTTTTTATTCTTTTAAAAAATAAAATGGACAGAACAGGAAATCAGCAAGAGGAAGCTCCCTCTCTCCCAGGCAGCCCTCCACCAAAAGTCACCTACAAGAGCAGATGAGCAGCCCTCCAGATGTTGAGAAGGAAGTTGACAGACAAGACCGCAAACTGCTGTCATTACTGAAAGATGTGTATGCTAATTCCAAAGAGCCTGTGTCTTCTGTGCAGGTAACAGATGCTGGAACACCTTAAGACCCAAAGGAGTTCAGATTGCCAGAAGGCCATCACTTTGACATAAATATTGAGAACATTCCTTGGTAGAGGCACTGACACTTCTCAACCATCATAAACTTCACCCAGACACATGTACTGCTGAGAAAATAGCAGAATACCATCTAGAACAGAAAAATGGCAATCCCTTCTCAAATATTTTGCTACTTCCAAAGTGAATAATCTTCCCTCTTGAAGACAAACAGCACTACAATCAAAATAGGAAATCCTGGTGTTACTTTTCCTATCTGCACTCCCTGTCTTCATGCCATTTATTTTCTCATTTTTAGCATTAAATTATATAAAATACCAAACGTTTATAAAGGTCAAAAAAGAAAGAAAGAACACAACAGTTTTCTATATCTTTTGCTCTTCCTGGCCCCTCCCCAGGGCGTAATTTCTTCAGGCTGAAGTCCTCACGCCCTGACTTAGACTTGGGAATCATTGCTGAGGGCAGCAGGGCCAAGGCCCCTAGGCAGGCTTGTCCCTGGCAGACTCCCTCCCAAAATAGAAAACGATTATGCCTCCTCTCCACACGCAAAGGAGGCTCAGAAGCAAACCCCTGGCAATTTCAAAATAGCCCTTTTCATCCCTGATTCCAGCAATCATGAGTGCAAGCAGGAAAAAGTCCATTTCAAAGCGCCCTGATCACAAACTTCACAGTATTTTAACTATAAAGAAGAAACATATCTCTTTTTCTTTTCTTCTTTGAGTCTCTTTTTATTTACTGAGACTAGATTGAATCATTCAGCTTTTTAGGGACCCTACCAACCCTGTCAGACCCTTAGGAAGCCTGAAGGAAGTACCAGTCCCTTTCTCCATAGGGAAAGTCCGCATGCACTGACAAAGAGAGGACATTTTCAGAGGACCTGAACCCATGAAGAACTTGTGGCTCAGCTGAGAGCTGTGTGGGCATGTGGGGCAGTGCAGGAACATCGCTCCCTGCTCAAGGTAGCCAACAATCCCTCTCTGTCACCTGGTAGCCATGTTCCAGCGGTTTTTTTCAGTTTGTCATTTTATTTTGTATAGTTTTGTTTTCTCCACACAAGGCCTGTAGGGGATCCATAGTGTTTGTGAGAGGGTTCTAGGTACTTTTGCTGTAGCATCTTTGCCACCAGCATTTGCCACAAACATTTTCACCGCCTAACTCATTGGCCATAAGGCAATTTTGCTGTAAAAAAAATAATAATAAAAGCCCTGGCTGGTGGCTCAGTGGATTGGGACCGGCCTGCGAACCCAAAGGTTTCTGGTTAGATTCCCAGTCAGGGCACATAACCAGGTTGCAAATCAGGTCTCTAGCCAGGTCTGTAGCTGGAGGCAGGTGAAAGGCAACCATACATTGATGTTTCTCTCCCTTTTTTCCTCCCTCCCTGCCCTTCTATCTAAAAATAATGAATAAAAATCTTTAAAAGTATTTTTAAATAAATAAAATGAAGTCATGAAAAATAAAAAAGATTTAAAAGGACATAAAATTTAAGACATTTGTAATGTGTGTAGATTCATGACAATACCATGCAAATAACTGGTATTATTTTATGGATGGTACCTAAGCCCTTGTCTTCATTCTCACTGGTTCGACTCCCAGTCAGGGCACATGCCTGAGTTTCAGGCCAGGTCCCCAGTTGGGGGTGCGTGAGAGACCACCACACCTTGATGTTTCTTTCTCATTTATTCTCCCTCCCTTCTCCTCTTTCTAAAAATAAATAAAATCTTTAAAAAAAAAGAAATTAGAAATAAACTGTCTGAGGATGTTGGGAATATCAAGCCAAATATAGTGTACCCACTAAACAAAATAATATTCAGCCTTTTATATTGTTTGATAAAGGCTAGTAATAATATTGAAATATCTTTGATATATTCATAGGAAAGTCAGGTTCTAAAATGATCTATGCTATATGGTTACATTTTTATAACATTTCCTGAAATGATACACACCAAAAAAATGACTAATAGTGATACCTCTGGATTATAGAATTATAATTGGTTTTATATTTTGTCCATTTTTCTTTTGATTCTTATTTTTCCTCATCTACAATAAAAATATTGGTTTTGTAATGCATAAAAATTAATAAAAAGATTCTCAACATGAGTACAGTCTGGAGATCCTTAGTCATTAAAGTCAATGGCCAAAAGAGATAGAAAATTTTGACAGTCAGAGAGGTATGGCATCTGTCAAGCATGAGCATTCACAAGAGGACAGAAACCAAAGCAAGACTTATCTCAGTATAGTCAGGTTTCAAGGTAGGGGCCAAGCACAGAAAGGAGCAATCCCAGGAGCCGCAGCTCATATCAGGGACCAGAGATACTGCAGGTAAACAGGGAAGGTGATATTGACACCCACCCAAGTGTCGCATTTTCTCCTCCTTCTAAAATGGTTCTTGATATATAAAGTCTCCTTATAAAAGGCTGATAATGAAATAAATCCAAACCTCTACAGATTTATAAATAGGACTCCCAGTGTCTTAGCCTTATTTTCACATGCACATCTCTGCCCCAGGCCAGAGAGAGTGGTCACAAGGGTGGAGGAGAAAACTTGGCCCTGTCCTAGATGAACAAGATTAATAATAGACTCGCCCTGGCTGGTGGCTCAGTGGATTGAGCACCAGCTGCGAAACCAAAAGTCGCTGGTTCAATTCCCCAGCCAGGGCACATAACCAAGTTGCAAGCCAGGTCTCCAGCCAGGTCTGTGGCTGGAGGCAAGTGAAAGGCAACCATACACTGATGTCTCTCTCCATCTCTGCTTCTCTCCCTTCCCCTCTCTCTAAAAATAATAAATAAAATCTTAAAAAATAATAATAATAATAGATTCAATTTGCTGCCAATGGGGATTTTTAAAAGGGAACTTTGAACTTGTTCCTTTGTAAGTTTAAGGGCTCTAAAACTACACCTCCAAAGCATGATCTCTTCGGAGACACCCCACAAACCCATCAATGACACTGTCCTTTTAAAAACAAGAATTCTTCAATTGCATGACTTATAGACTATCCTTTATGGTAACATTAGCTGGGACCAAAAACTCAGTGTCAGTGTTATGGATACAGTAATCTGACTTATATTTGGAGTTCCCATTTTTGCTAAGACGGTAAAAACTCAGTTTTCATGAATTTGGAATTCCTTCCTTTTCATTGGTTGTATCAAAGTTGGGGGAGTTTATATAAAGCCGATGCCTTGAGAAGTGTGCTCCATGGGTTTTGTCACCATCCCTAATGGTGCCCCACAGGCTACACTCAACTGTCCCCAGGGCTGAGAAGATCTCCACCTCTATGGGCTGCATCACCTGGAAACCCAACAAAATGAGTCAAAGTTGGTGGCCTATCAAGTCTGATGAATTCAATAAGAGAATCTCTGCCTTGAATGGAGGCAAAAAATCGTTCCATTAATTCTATGCATATAAATAGTACCTATCATTTTCTTACGCACATATTTATCCTAGGTCTTTTTCTAATAGAAAGCTAGTTATAACTTACCTTTATTCAATTTTCTTAAACCTTTTGTTGTATCCACATTTTAGTGTTTCTAACTTACAGACTATGGCATGTAATTAATTTAGATTTAGCATGTATGATGTGTGAGGCTTTAAGTCATCTTGATCTGTACACCGTCTTCCCAGATGGATGTATTATTTCCACAGTTAACACTGTGTGCCTTTTTATTCCTTCCATTCCCATTGTAGCAGGTGCTCAGTAAAAGAAGGACCATCCTGCATTTCCCTGGTAAGGGTGGCAGCCATAGAGCAGACCATCAATAGCCTGGGTTCCAGATCCTGAGTGCTGGGGTGGCACACCAGGCCTCTTCTTACAACAGAATAATCTTGAGCAACTCACTTGTGTTACCCATGCCTGAGTCTACATTTTTTGTAGAATGAGGTCATAATAGATTTTGTCACATTGAGAAGTTTAAAGAATTAAATGACAACAATGTACATCAAGCACATAGAAAAGCATGTGGCGTAAATACAGTCCATTTTTAAGATTTCCATTAAATCGAGTTGTAAAACAGGCTATTGGAAAGTGAATCATGTTTTCTCACACTATTTTGTAAGAGAAATACATGCTCATATAGGGTTTTTTGCTTAGGGGGCTTATTTTTGTTTACTTGTTTGTACAAAGACTAGCATCAAATGACTAGGTTAAATGACTGAAAGTCTATAGAAACAAAAATAGGGCAAGTGCAATTAATCAAAATAGTAATATGACTCAAATTCCGTACTAGGACACCAACAGAACCTCTGTTTCTGAAAGCTTCATCTTAAGAAACCTTACTTCAGTACCTATTCTTATGAGATGGCAACGCCCATATTTACAAGAGTATCTAAATATAAAAAGAGCAATATACCTGGCTGGTGTGGCTCAGTGGATTGGTGCCAGCCTGAGAACTCAAAGGTCACTGGTTCGATTTCCCAGTCAGGGCACATAACGGGGTTGCAAGCCAGGTCTCCAGCCAGGTCCTTAGCTGGAGGCAGGTGAAAGGCAACCATGCATTGATGCTTCTTTCCCTTTTTTCCTCCCTCCCTGATCTTCTCTCTGAAAATAATGAATACAGTCTTTAAAAAAAAAAAAAAAAAAAAAAAGCCATATAAAGGGAAAGTTAAAAAAAAATGGTGTGTGTTCTCACTTAACAGCACACATCCAGAGAGCAATCTTTATGTATTTTCTGTAGAGTTCACTGGCACAAGTGGAGGGATTACCCTTTTGACAAAGACCCTAAGGATTTATATATTTGCAAGATATAGTCCTTTGGTATTCTGGATACTGACTCTTTCAGGTTTACAATATATAATGTTAGAGGGTTTTTTCTTCTGAAACTTATGAAAAAGTCACTGGTCAGAGCCAAGCCAAGTGCTTTTCAGCCAGGTAACTACCTGTGTGTTGATTTAAAATCCTTCCAAAGATAACCCTCTCTGCCTTGAAGAGGCCTTCTTAGCCCTAGGCATTTCATTCATCATCCTTAGCTTTCCCTGAAAAAAAAAAAAATAAGAAAAAGAAAGTGAGCTATTCACCTCTCTCTAAAGATCAAATCGACTGTGTTCAAGACAAATTGCTTCCTTCTTAGAGCTTTGAAACAAAATATTTACTCCTAAATCCTAATGAAGATGCATTACTTCAAAAGCCACAAAATAGAGGTTCCAGATATTGCTTTTGAGGGAATTGCAGAAAAGGCCAGGTAGGTTGTAGTCATAAGAGGTGTCTGCCACCTTGAATCAATCCCCTCAGAGTGTCCCTCCAAGTTCTCTACAAGCTGTGCTAATCAGCAGCCTCAGAGGGTCAAGGAAGGACCACCACATAGAAATGACTTGCATCTCTGATACAGCACAGAACAATGACATAATTATTTTTCCTTAAAGAAGGAAAATTCTAAATGCCTTTCATATACTATGTTCAGAGGGGGAAGACCAAATGGCAGCATAAAATGCCTCCCACAAAAGATGTAATAATAATTCTCTTTATTCAGCCCTTAGAAGGGAAGTGGCTACAAGTATTCTACTAGACAAGGGGACACACAAAGAAACACCAAAGTCCAGAGGAGCTCAATCCTCCACTCGATCAAGTATAAAGACACCACTTTAAAGGACGGATACCAGCTTCCTCTCTTCTCCCAGAACCTCAAGTGGTATAGATCTCAATCAGAGGTCTCCACAGTATCTTTGTGGAGAAGTGAGGGGAAATGAGATGTGGAGATGCTGAGAGATTTTCAAGATCACCCAGCAAGACCATGGCGGATAAGGAACATGGTTTTTCTGATTCTGATGGCTCCATTTCACTTTACCCAGCACAAGAACTCATCCTGGTGCCCAAATACGAGATGACTATAGTCACACAAACTTTTTTTTTAGAAAACCCAGCTGAAAATGCAACGTAAAAAGGCAAAATATCATTTAATAAGATATTCCAAGCCACAGTCATCTCTCCTGGGTCTGGGGAGCACAGATTCAGGTCCAGTGGTTTTCACACGTGGCTCTGAGAAGCCCTTTCAGGGAGCACTGGCAGAGTGAGAAGGGCCAGGTGGAACTTCTCTGCACTACTTCAACCAGAACAGCTCTAAGCTTATCTGCTTTAGGGGATCCATAATTTTTAAATATATTTTTTAACAACCTAATCTAATCCTATTCCTTCAAAAATGAAGGAACCGAAGTAGAGAGAAGTTAAATAACCAGAGAAAAGTACTGGTAAAAGAATGAATGGTGGAAATCATTATGTAAAAGCAAGCAGCCATGCCTGGGGTCTAAATAATGCAAAGACATAACTTGAATTGTCCGAAGACCTTGAGGATGAACACTGGTAAGAGGTGATTCCTCATAAGCACATAATAGAAACCCAAGGTGGACTTTGTATTTCAACTTTACATTGCCCCCCCTTCCTCTGAATGTCACTTTCTTTTGGAACAGCGAAACAGCAAATGGCACACATCTACTGATCTCTTTCATCATAAATACACTTATCCTCCTGCAAACTAATCTCACTGATTCTTTTCCTTTTCTTCTCTTTCACTTCTAAACTTCTCCTTTCCTTGGCTACCTCTTCAAACCCCAAACCTTCTATGAGGCATTATTCTGAATTAGTAAAATCAATTTGGTACCACACAATTGTATGTAAACTATATTATCCAAAAGCATCAGTTGAATCTTGCACCTGTGGCCAATTTTGTTTCGTGAAAAACTCAGAAAGGAATACTTAAAATTAACATAAGACTGCGAGTTCCCTTCATGTCTTAGAACAGTGGGACTGGGTGAGACAAGGGGTTACAGCTGAAAAGGTCCTTAGGAGACCAAACCACCACCACCTTCAGAGAGCAACACCCTTAGACTCTGACAGAAAGAAGCAATTTGAAAGCATCAGGGATAAACTTTAACATGCACTTCAGATAAAATTGTCTCCCTTTTCTTCTCAGTTCAATAATCCCATTTCTACATTCTATTCTCCTAGTTTTACTTTCTATCTCTCTTTATTATCTTTTAACCCTTCTTTATACTCCTCTTGGTTCTGCATCTCCTCCCATCATCTTGAAATGCTAAACTGTCCACTGGGTTTCCAGACGGGTCAGAATATGGGAAAAACGCTCTTCTGAGCTCCCACATACTATATTCCTAATTAAGCATCTGAGTTGTTTTTTCCCAAATTACCCAAAAGCATATTAGCAAGTAAGTGTTGCTTTTACCATTTAATGTACTGTATATTCTCTCAGTGTTTTTACTTAGTAGCTGTATTGATAAAAAGAGAGATAGATAGATAAATAGATAGATAGTGGATAGATAGTAAATAGAAAAATAGAACTTTATTGCTCATGTTTTTATTAACATTTTCTATCTGTCTATATCATTAAAAAAAGATCAGTATTATTACTTTCATGCTTTTACAGCACTCCATCACCTCAATGCACCTTATTTAAATCCAGAATGAATTCTCACCTCCAAGAAGTTGCTCCATTAGGCTCATTCAGAGTGTAGATTATGACGACAATTCCTAACTAGCCTCCTCATCTGCCTTCCCCTCTATAACCTACAATCCACATCATAGCTGATAGTACCTTCCTAAAAGACAGGAAGGACCATGCTACTCCCCTTTTTACCATCCTTCTACTGTTCTTCATGTAAAATCGAAACTGCTTCCCAGACCCTCTCGCTACCTGGCTCCATCCCAGGTGTCTTGCTCCATCCCAGCACCACCACTCCCACCTCCCTAGGCCTGTAACCTGCCATTCTTCTCACTGTCTCCTGCTCGCTTTGCAAAAAATCAAAAAATCGGGCCTCTGCTTTTTCTACTACCTGTAATGCCCTTTCTCACCTCGCCACCTGGCAAATTCTCACTCTTCTTTAAGACCCTCTTCTGTGGCCTTCCACGCCACCAGCAGAGTCAGTTGCTTTCTCTGTGTGTGAAGCTATTTCTGTATTTCTATACAATGCCACTTATCGTATTGTTATCATTTTATGTCCATATTTATCTCCCCCGCAATTCTAGCTTAGGGATAAATTCTAATTTATCCCTAATATTTTGTACAGTAACTCCTACTCAATAAATATTTGTTGAGATGCATTCAACCCCAATCTGTGGACTAGGTTTACAACTAGAAGGGATAAGGCACTGGGTTCAGCTTAAATTCTGGGTCCCAAGGGTGAACTGTTCTTCCAGCCATCGCAGCTGTATCCCTGATTCGTTAGCAGCAATTGACATTGCTCATCTGTTTTCCCCTAACTTCCAGTTTGAAGGGAACACCCCAGACACGCAGAAGATAGAGTCTTAAGGATAGGGTCATAGATACTATTCCAACTCTTTCTCCTGGTGGAAGGGAACCATGAACTCAGGCATTCTGTCTAGCAACCTATCACGGTCTACCAACCTCCCGGAAGAGGCACCTGCAGGAGGGCAGCGGGTGCTGTTACAGAAAACAGTAAAAGTTCGCCAACAACATATAACTGACATTTACATGCGAATTTTGGCAAATGTGAAACATTTCATTTTATCAGTCCACTTGCTTTTTCCTTTCCCTTCCAAGAGAGTGTACACAATTTCCTGCTGAACAGAATCAACCAAGAAATGTCAAATGACATAGTGTTAAAGGTGTTGCCAAGAAAGAAACAACAAACAGGGTTATAAAAGGTGTCTCATTAACGTTGGCTTCAGTGATATCAATGTGTATTTTTTCAGCTTCCTCTTAGGGTTTCTTGGTTTAGTGGAGCAAGATGATTCTTTTTTCAATAAAATACAGTCCTCCAGCACTGTTGCAATAATAGTAAGTGTGTTGTGTTCTCCTTTGTTTTGTGTTCTTTTTCTGTTTCTGATTGCCATTGACTTGTTGGATGTTTGGCCTCCTAAGTGTGGTTTACATGGAGACTGAAACCCAATCAAATCAAAACCAAGACTGCAATAAAGTAGGTCAAAAAAAAAAAGTAAATTTTGCCAACTTAAAATTTCTTTTTTAACAAACCGCTGGATATACCCCATTGCATATGTCCCTTGAAAGTCAGAGAGAACTGTTTTCCCTTTACTGGCCCCACTTTTTAAAGAACTGTAACAAAGAAATACAAAAGTGCATAAATCGCAAAAAAATTTCACATATCAAGCCCACCAGTGCCACCAGTATCCAGATCATAAGCAGCACCCCAAAAGCCCCAGTGTGTCCACGCTGCAGGCTATCCTCCAAGTAACCCCTGCCCTGGCCAAACTGTAGATTAACTGCCTGTTTCCCAACTTGACATAAACGGAAGACGCAGCACATACTCTTCTGTGTCTAGTTTCTTTTGCTCCAAATTATAGAGTGAGATTCATCTTTGTTTTCCCATGTGACAACAGTTTGTTCATGGTCCCTGCTATATAAAATTGCCTTTTGCTTTGTTTCATTTGGTTTCAGGAACATCTAGACAAACAAGCGTTCTGGGAAAAGCATTCTGAGACACATAGATCCCAGTGGCAGGATGTAAATAAAGGCTTAGGTCAAAAGAGGAGCCTTGAATGAGCTGGTGTTTTGAGACAGCCTGAAGTCAATTGGTAAGAAGCAGCTGTCTGAGAAAAGAAATGGAATAGTAACGAGTTCTGTGAGGCAAGCCCCAAAAAGTCTTGGAAAGAAATGTGAAGAACTGAGTCAGGGATCTTGGTTCAAAAGGAAATAAAACTCGACCTCCTGAAAAGATTTTGATTTAGACGGGCTTTGCTCTCTTTAGCCAGATCTTTCTTTTTTTCCCAATGAAGTTCTGCCTTCAGAAAGCAGTTGGTCTAAAGGCGTCACCTCTCTTTGGAAGCATGTCTTGACACACCTTTTCATAGGATGTACAATACTTACCAAACAATTCTCACATATAAAAGGCTTTTGCATTCTGTTTCTGCCTTTTTTTAAAACACAGTTTATCAGCAGCTTTCTGTAAGTTTTTGGTATTTACATTACCATGAACTACCACTTTATGAAAGTTTATAACTTTTGAAACTTTTGTTACTAGCTGATTCTGATATTTAAGACACTGAAAGATTTTACTAGTGCTTGAGAAAACTACCTGCATTTAAATTATAAATTTTTATTTTTAAGATTTTTATTAGTGCAATTATCAAAATCATCCCAGAAATATTGACTGATGCCATATTATAAAAATTAAAATTTCCTTTTCTTCCCCCTTAAAAAAACTCAAATTAAAAAAAAAACAACTTTCACTCATTTTTAAAATATCTTATTGATCTTGCTATTACAATTGTCCCATTTTTTCCCCTTTGTCCCCTTCCACCCAGGACCCCCCTTTCCTCCAGCAATTTCCCCCTTAGTTCATGTCCATGGGTCATGCATGTAAGTTCTTTGGCTTTTCCCTTTCCTATATTATTCTTAACTTTCTTGAACCCACCAAATATGCTTCTTAATCCCTATACCATTTCCCCATTTCTCCCCCTTCCTCCTCCCAGCTGATAACCCTCCAATACCTATGATTCTATTCCTGTTCTGGTTTGTTTGTTTATTCAGCTGTTGATAGTTATGAATTTGTTGCCTTTTTAATGTTCATGGTTTTTATCTTTTTCTTCTTAATAAGGCCTTTTAACATTTCATGTAACAATGGCTTGGTAATGATGAACTCTTTACGTTGTCTGGGAAGCATTTTATCTGCTCTCCCATTCTAAATGAGAGCTTTGCTGGATAGAGTAACCTTGGTTGTAGGTCTTGCTTTTTATCACTTTGAATATTTCTTGCCAGTCCCTTCTTGCCTGCAAAGTTTCTTTTGAGAAATCAGCCATAGTTTTATGGGAACTCCTTTGGAGGTTACTCTCTTCTTTTCTCTTGCTGCTTCTTGAAAGCAAGAAGTTTTCAATTTCTTGCTCTTCCTCTTCTCCTTCTGGCACCGCAATGATTCAGATGTTGGTACATCTAAAGTTGTCCCAGAGGTTCCTAAGCCTATCCTCATTAAAACTCTTGTTTCTTCTTCCTGTTCTGGTTGAATGTTTATTTCTTCCTTATGTTCATTGATTTAAACCCCAGCTTCCTTCCCTTCAATGTTGGCTCCCTGTGGATTTCACTTAATGTAGCCTTCATTTATGGTGTTGCCATACTGAAGGAGTTTTCTGTGTATTTTTATCAGCAGTGTTAGAACTCTGTATCTGATAGGTTGGATATCTCCATTTTATATAGTTCTTTTTCTGGGGTTTTGTTCTGTTCTTTCCTTTAGGCCACATTTTTTTGTCTCCTCAATTTTTTTAGTCTCCCTGTGTTTCTGTGTATTGGTAGAGCTGCTTTTATTCCCTGTATTGGTAGTATGGCCTATGTAGAAAAGGCACCTAATAAATTATGTGCGGTGGGGTCTTAGGAAATTGCCAGAGTAGGGCAACCTACTTCACTGCTTTGTGACCCTGTGTTGGAGGGGGACTTGAAGAGGGGACAATGCTGCTGTCTGGCTTCTGGAGGTTTGTCCAGCATTTGCCCCATTTCCAGTCACTTCACTCACTTCCCAATGTGACTGGCACCCTTCCAGCTGCTACCCTAGTGGTGAAACCCAGAGTGGGTGGGTTTGCATATACTCTAAGTCCATGAAGGATCTTTAAGCAGTGAAAATCTAGCAGTTTCTTCCACCACTCCAACCCCCACTAATTTTTAAAGCCAAAAGTAATGGGGATTTATCTTTCCAGCGCTAGAATCCTGGGCTATGCGGTCTGGCCTAGGGCTAAGACCACTTGCTCCCAAGGCATCCCTCCTGATTTTTATTTAACACTCATGAATGTGGGCCATCTGTTTCACCACCACTGCCTCTCCACACCACACCACCTCTCCACAGGTCTCCAGAACTCCACCCTTCCTACACATCTGGATGAATATGGCTTCTTTAAATCCTTGGTTGTTGGTCTTCCATTTAGCTTCATTTTATGACAATTCTAGATTTATTTATTTTCAGATTTGGTTGTAATTCTTTCTATGGTTGCATGAGGAGGTGAAGCATGTCTACCTATGGCTCTATCTTGACTGGAAGTTCTTTCACTAATTTTTTTTTTAAACTCATTTGAAGTACTACAGTTTTTAAAAAAAACATTAATTGATTCCAGTAAATTTTTAAAATATTTATTCTGAGAAGCTAAGCTTGCCCTTAGATCTTTCTAGTTACAGAAGGTTCACTAAACCAATCACAGATTTCAAAAATCCTGACTTAACACATTTATCAAAAACAAGAATAGAAGTGTTGGAATATTTATGATGGTGTTAGTAAGACAGAGTATGAGTAACCTGCCAGTACATGGGTTTTCTGAATTCTAGTTTTAAAACCAAACCCAGATATAAGAGGATACCCAAGGATCATTTCACTAAAGCATACTATTATAAATTAAAAGGGGTCATAAATGATTTTAGGTCCTTCCGTCATCAGACTGAATCTATATCCTGACCATGTGAATTACCCTTGAAGCCTCTGACCAATAGGATGAGGTGGAAGTGATGTGTGACTGACTCAGGCTTCAAGAGTTGGTCAACTTGGCCCTCACCCTCCTGGGCCTATTGCTTCCACAGGCAAAGGCCTGAGCCAGACTTCTGGGGGAGGTTACTTCACAAACCAAACACTAGCTCTCTTTGCTGGAGTTCCTGATTGGGTTATTAATTTTATAAGTACACATGACTCACCTAAGAGATGCCCAGGTAGCTGGCAAAGCATTATTTCTGGGTGTCTGTGAAGTATTTCTGGAAGAGATGAGCGTTTGATTCAGTAGGCTAAGTGAAGAGAGCTGAGTGCATCAATGTGGGTGAGCATCATGTAACCTACTGGGACAAAAAGGTGAATGAAGGGCAACTTCTCTCTCTTTTTAAGCTGGGCTGTCCATCTTGTCCTGCTCTTGGGCATCAGAGTTCCTGGTTCTCAGCCTTCACACCTTCACACTTGGACTGAATTGCACCACTGGTTTTCCTGGTTCTCCAGCTGGTAGAAGCAGTTTGTAAGACTTCCAGGTTCCATAACTGTGTGACCTAATCCCTATTTAGATGAATAGATGATAGATAGGTAGATGTATAGATAGGTAAATAGATAGATAGATCTACTTATAGTTATATTTCTATCTATATCTCTATTCTATTGGGTTCTGGTTTTCCGGAGAATCCCGGCTAATACAACGACCAACAAACAGCCCAAAGAAAAAAACTACAAAAATATACCTCTGGTGAGAGCTGTGAAACAACTGCCTGGCAGAGCCCAGCCCAATGTTATGAACAGATTGTTGATTTAAGCCACTAACTTTGAGGGAGATTTGTTAACGCAGCCAGAGGCACCAGAGACAGGCACCAGAATGCATTTCATTATGAAACACACCAATTCAGTCAAGAACTCTGGCTCTTATAGTTGGGGTTTTACTATCAAGACTCCAATTTTAAATTTCTACAGCACTGTCCTGCCTGGTTTAGGCCCGATTTACTTCGAATTGGGACAACTGTAACTGACTCCTGATACCTGTCTCTGCCCCCGCTGCTTCCCACATCAAGCTAACCTCCATGTTACCACCAAAGTATCTAGGATCCTTGTTCAAATTCTTCCTGCCACCACTCTTTCCTTCAAACATGCTTCTACCTGTAGGATAAAATCCTGAGCCTAGTGAGGCCCTGTCTGAAGTAGGAGAGGCAGGAGTATTTGCCCCTGAGCACCCAGAGGTGCTAACCTCCCCCTCTGCTCCCAAACTTGGCATACATCAAGGCTTAGAAAGCCCCTTTCAGCGTTTGCAGCACCTAAGGGGCATTAGATCAAGCACCTAAAGGGATACAGTGCCAACTTAGGATGAGGGGATGTCTGCGCAGCTTGCAGAACAGCATCTGCTGAGGTCAGAGGGCAGCCAAGCCCATGTGAATCAATGTGCCAGCTGTACCTGCCATTCCAAGTCTGAGGCCGTATTTGAAGACCCATTTCCTTGGGAAGCCCAGGAAGTCTTATATAAAAGGTCTCCCCCTGGAACCCTGAAGGCAGTTGTACAAACCTTATATCTCCGTGAATTACTGATGTTCTCTTTTCAAGCTAAGTGTTACCTCAATTAGACTTACCTGTGGCTAAAGTGTTCTAAGACAAACTATTCAAGACAACCAGAACAGCTCCTCAAGAGCCACCCAATGCAGGATTTTATTTTAAAAGGACAACCAGAGGAGCTTTCTGTAAGCCCTAGTAACCAAAATTAATGTCATCAATAACGGGACAAATTGGTATCATGTGTCTTGGTCTGATGCACTGAGAAGAACACAAATATCACTTCTTGCTAATAATGTATAGCCTGAAAAACAAACCAAGACTAAAGGGTGTCACAGATCGGAGACTAAGAAGACAGAATAATTAAATACAATATGAGATTCTGAATTAGGTTGCAGAGCAGGAAAAGAGCATTCGTGGAACAATTGGAAAATTCAAATAAAGTCTATGTATCAGGTAACAATCCTATGTCAATGTTAGTTTTCTGATATTAGTCAATATACTGTGGTCCAGTGAGGTTTTATCACTTGGGTAAACTGGATGAAAGAAAGACACATGAAAATTCTTGGTGTGTTTGTAACTATTTTGCAAGTCTGAAATAACCTTTGTAAGTCTTCGAAATGAAAAGTTAAAAAGTTTTATTAAAGTCAATAGGATAGGCCCTGGCTGGTGGCTCAATGGATAGGTGCCAGCCTGAAAACCCAAAGGTCTCTGGTTCAATTCCCAGCCAGGGCACATAACCAGGTTGCAAGCCAGGTCTCCAGTCAGGTCCTTAGCTGGAGGCAGGTGAAAGGCAACCATAGATATTGATGTTTCTCTCCCTCTCTGCCTCTCTCCCTTTCCTTCTCTCTGAAAATAATAAATATAATCTTTAAAAAATAATTATTAAAATTATTTTAAATTTTTTAATAAAGTCAATAGGATAGAAAATTATAGACAAGTGAAGAGAACCTTGGAAATTAGGTGGATTATAAATAATATCTGCCATTTTTACTTGGATATTGGCTGATCAGAGCAATGATTTCCAACACTGATTTGGGAATACCCTGCCCTATCCCTGTACACACAAACCTTCTTGTCTCTGTTTTGATTTGAATGTCACAAAATCCTCAGAAAATTTCTAAGTAGTGATGGTGAAAATTCGCTTTGATTTTAAGTATAAAATATGCTGAGTAAAATCTTTCACAAAGGTGAAAGGAAAGGAGAGGAGCAAACAAACAGGAGGCTAATTTCCAAAGATGTAGCTCTGAGCTTTAAAACCATAAGCTAGGTTTTATGGTTAAGAATTACCTAGGAGACTTATTTTTAAAACCTCTGATGCCCAAGCCCCACATAAAACCTATAGAATCAGGATAGAGTATTTGTACAAGTCACTGAGTGTTTCTAAGGCACACCAGGAACATTTGAGAACCACCATCTAGGAAAGTGATCTCAAAAACAAGACTCATGAACCACTAGGTGGTGCCAGGTTATCAAAGATGGAACTTCTTGGTCAACACCGCATTTTCCTTTCGGTATACAGGGTGCACACGATCAATTGGCAATATCGTTGCACCTCTTTATTTCATGTGCTTATTAATTTTGAAAAACTGTTTCTAAGATTATGATTTAACATCATTTCAGATATAAAGCATTGACTTCTGAGAGCAACCCTCATGTCAAAGAAATACGATGTTAGAGCAACCATAGTTTCTGGACTGCATGCAGGGCAAACTACTAAGAAAACTGTGGACTTGAATAACATCCCTTTATGCACAGTTTACAACATGAAGAAGGTATATGATGCTGATCCTGATTTCACCACACTAATAAGGAAAACACATAAAGTACGCAAGGCTCACACAAGTCCAGATGTTGTACACAGAATCCAGGAGATCATCAATGAAGATCCAGGATGTTTATTTACCTTGATGTTTTGAGAGAAGTAGTTGTACCGTGGATGAAGCAAGTCACAAATGGAGGTCATTTGATCTCCCAATAAGATGGTGCACCAGCACATAATGCCAAAAAATGGTGCAAGAATTTCTCAGTGTCAATGTTTCTGAATTCTGGTCAAAGGAAATCTGGTTGCCTAGTTCACCAGATGCAAATTCTTTAGATATTATGTACGCAGCATTTCTGAGAAAGAAGTTAATAAACAACCTCATTCAAATAAAGAGGCTATTAAAGCTAAGACTGAAAACATAATGATATCCATGGATAAAGAAAAGTTAATTACAGTGTGCTCAAGATTCTGAAGTCGAATCAAGTCTATTATTGCAGCAAATGGAGACTTTTTTGAACAATTTTTTAAATGACTATATTTATGTATTTACATATAAGAATAAATTTATTTCAAAATATAACACTTTTGTAGTATGTGGTTTATTTTACTAACATTTTGCCAATTGATCGCATGCACCCTGTATTCATTTCCTTTTTTCTCTCTCCTCCACTCTACCCAAACTTTTAGAAAAGAATTATATCACACCAAAATAAATATGTTGTTCAGTGTGAGCTCAGCAGTGTTGCCTTGAATTTCTTTAGTTGTGACAGACAGCCTTGTTCTGAGGGACCCAGGGCAGGGTTTCAATGCCCCTCTTTCTCTGAGCACCTTCCTTGCTGGTTGCAAATGTTTGACAGAAGGAAATCCACAGAAGTAGGGCCTCATCAGCAATGTCAGATAAGGGAGAAGGAAGTGACAAGTTCCTGGAAGTCATATTGCATCATTGGTAGTTTTGACCCCTGCCCTTTTCCAAAAACTATGAGTTCTGAAATATACCGAACACCAGTTTATTATTTTCCAAACTCCCACTGCTTCAGTGTAAAAGTATCTGACAACTTCTTCAACAAGGTCATCCTTTCTTCTTATTCATATTTTTCCTCATTAAAAGAATCCTATGTGGATGATAATCTCATTTCAGAACTTTCCTGAACAGTGCATTTGTTTGAAATCTATTTTGTATGCAATATTACATGCATTGTATTACTTTTTATTTTTAAATGTGCATTGAAAAGAAATTGCTGTAAAGCTGAGCAAGACAAATAACACATTCACTCTATTTTTTTAAAATTCTCTTCTCTCTATTATTAATCTCACAAATATCTACTGAGTAATTATGTAGCAGATACTGTGCTACATGCTAGCCTGGAGATACAGGGTTGAACAAAACAAACAACATAGAATCTTTCATGCATTCACATTCTAGTTGGGAGAAACATATGGGGAGAGAAAAGGAAAAAATATTATTAATGCCTCACATGCCAAATTATGGCATCATGTTTGTATTTACAGCTATCTTTAAAGTGATTACTCTGCATTATCAAGTTTTTTTTTTTATTACCCTAAAATAAAATATAAGTCATTTCTCTCTTTAAAAAAAAAAAAGAGGGGGACAGAGGGAGCAAAAAGGGGATGGATATAATACAACAACAATAAAATTAAAAAGAAAAAGGAAACAAAGTTAACAAACTAATGACAGAGTGACAACTCCTTTTAAAAATAAAGCAGAGACCTTTCAGGTCAGGCCCCCCAGAGAGAGATGGCTGCAGTGCAGGGGCCTGAGGTGAACATGGATGGTGGTGAGCAGACACTGAGCAAAAATGAACAAAAAGATGCCTGAAAACTGAGAGGAAAGTAGCAGAGGAGGGAGCCAAGCAGAAGAAGCTCGGTGAGAAACAATTAGGCCAGGCCAATGCTCCTGACACCAGTTACTCCTCTGACAATAATGTGAGGGTGAGGAGGGGAGCCTGGATCGAAACCAACACTACAAGATCCGCAGCCAAGCAGTCCACCAACTAAAGGTCAATTAGGAAGACCAGTCCCCACATGGCTTCCATATAGACCTCTCACTCTCTCACTTCATCCAGGAATATAGCCAACTGCAGCCTGGGGACCACCTGAGGAACATCACCTTAAAGGTGGCAGGTAGGATCCATGCCCAAAGAGCTTCTGGAGGAGAGCTCATTTTCTATGACCTTCAAGAAGAGGGGGTCAAGTTGCACATCACGATCAATTCTGGGAATTATAAATCAAAAGAAGAATTTATTCATGTCACTAGCAAAATGCACCAGGGAGACGTAACTGAGGTTCAGAGGAATCCTGGGAAAACCAAGAAGTGTGAACTGAGTAACATTTCCTGTCACAGCGATCACACCGCTGTCTCCTTGCACAGCAAGATGTGTTAACTTATCTTCACTTTGGCCTCAAAAGCAAGGAAACAAGATACTCTCAGATACTCATTGATCCCAAATGACTTTGTAAGGCAGAAACTTCTCATGCACTCCAAGATCATTGCATTTATGAGAAGTTTCTTGGAGGACTTGGGAACCCTGGAGACTGAAACTCCTGCAATGACCAGCATCCCAGAGAGCTGTGCCTTTCATCAGCCACCACAATGAACTGGACCTGAAACTATCTGAAGATGGCTCCAGCACTCTACCATAGGATGCTGGGGGCTGGGGGCATTGACTGGGTTTATGAAACTGGACACCAGTTCCAGAATGAAGAAATTGATTTGATTCACCCTCCTGAGTTCGCTACCTGTGAGTTTTACGTGGCCTATGCAAACTCTCGCCATGGCGTGGAAATGCTGAAGTAGATGATTTCAGGGATGGTGAAGCACACTATGGACAGGTATGAGGTCACGTACCATCCAGATGACCCCCAGAGCCAAGCCTCTGAGACTGGTTGACCCCACCCTTCCAGAAAATTGGCATAGAGAAGAGCTAGAGAAAGCCCTGGAGGTGAAGTTGCAGACACTCACTTCTAAACTGAAGAAACTTGCAAAATTCCTGATACCTGTGTGGCAAAAGTTGTTGAGTGCCTTCCACCTAGGACCACAGCCCTCCATGGAAGTGGCACGCATCAATCTGACATTTATCTGTGATCAGCCACAGGTAATGAGCTCTTTGACCAAATGGCACCACTCTAGGGAGGGTCTGACTGAGCCCTTTGAGTTTTTTGTCATGAAGAAGGAAATATACAATGCCTATACCAAACTGAATGGCCCCAGGAGGCAGCAGTAGTTTTTCAAAGGACAGCCTATGGTCAAAGGTGTTGGCAATGATGAAGCCCTGTTCACAGACAAAAACTTCTGCATCCCCTGGACTACAGGCTGCCCCCTACAGTGGGCTGGGGCACCATGTTGCTCATAGACTCCAATAAAATTGAGGAGGTACTTCTGCTTCTTGCCATGAAACCCCGAACCAAAAAGGAACTTGTAGCAGTGGCTGATACGTTGGAAAGGGCAATAGCTGACACTTCTGTCTAGAATTCAATAATTGCAAGTTGCATAATTCAGGCATCTTTACATTTCTGCAAAAGACCAAGGACTGCAAAGGGGGGTTTTGTTTTTTGTTTGTTTGGGTTTTTAAAAAGATTTTATTCATTATTTTCAGAGAGAAGGGCAGGGAGGAAGGAAAAAAGAGGAAGAAGCATCAATGTATGGTTGCCTTTCGCCTGCCTCCAACTATGGACCTGGCTGGAGACCTAGCCCAAAACCTGGTTATGTGCCCTGACTGGGGAATTGAACAGTGACCTTTGGGTTCGCAGGCTGGCACGAATCCAATGAGCCACACCAGCCAGGGCCTGCAAAGGTATTCTTGTATGTTGCTACTCATTTGCCTGTCATGGTTCAGTCACCAGAAGAGAGGAAAGTAATTAGGAATTCCTGTTTTACTCCTTGTTACCAAATTAACTGTTTGCCTCTAAAGAAGGAGGAGAGGAGGAAAGCAAGAACAAAAAATAAAAAAATACAGCATAATGATGTGATAGATTCTGTACAAGGTGTAATTGTTTTCAGCAGGGTGGTCAAGGAAGGCATCCCTGAGGAGGTGACATTTGAGCTGAGAGTAAATGGTGACAAGAAGAGCTGGAGATCCAGCTATCTAAGCAAAGGATAGTGCAAATGCAAGGATCTGAGAGTAGGAGCAAGCCTGGTATATCAGGAAGAAAGCCAACATAGGGAAGCATCAGCCAAATGAGGTTGGCAACATGACCAAATACTTGGTCAGAGCCATAGATCACAATTTTAATTTTATTTTTTTGTGAAATGGGAAATCATCAGCTTCCTAGGAGGAAATATTTTTTGAAAGATCATCTGGTCTTTTGATCATAGAGGAAAACCGTTTATAATGTGCCCCTAGTAGGCTTTCAGGTTGATGAAATGCCTGTACAACATCTCGGGCTCCCTTATTTGTCTGACATAGTACCCATGTGGTTCATGAAGAGTTGCCTAACTAATGACTATGTTATATATTCATAATATGGAGTGGAAAATAGGCTATTAAGAAATTAGGCAAAAATTAGATCATGAAACTATTACTGTATTTATGACTTTGTCTTCAATCACATGCGTGACTTTGGATCTGTCCACATCATGTAAAACCTCTGCACTTTCATTTATCTGGCTGTTAATAATAAGGGCAGTAAAATGAGGGTTAATATTTACTAAAGCTGTGACCCATAACTTGAAGTTTTTAAGTCAGCAGAAAGTATTTTTACCAGCAATCAAAAGAATGTCGGACTAACCTTCTTAAAAGCAATTGCTTCTGATTTTTCCCAATGTCTTTCCTCAACTGTAGAGTTAGGCTGTAGGGAAAGAACAGAGCTTCACGGAAGGCCCATTTTCATCATCGTTTTGCAGGGAGGCAACCTGCAGCTCGCAGACATTAATTAAAGCTTTAGTACCTCCGAGGCTCCTAACACGTCAGGCATGAGGCAGGAGCAGAAACCAGCTTTGTCTTCCACAGAGGGTATGCCATCTCTTCAATGCAAAAACCTGGAGTGCGGGCGATAGACGGGTGAGAAGAAGAACTTCTGTAACAGACCTGGGAAGGGTGAGTGGCAGGTACTGCTGTAAGCTTTGTGCCAGGACGCTAAGGGCAGAGGGAAGACTGAAGAGGGACACTGGAAGGAGGGAATGTGGGGATGTGGTGGCAATAGTTGCTAGGTCTACCAAATACAATGTTAGTCAATGTCATCTACCCTACCCTATGGATACTCTTCCTTATGTCTTGTGATAACAGCCCTCTTAAACATATTAAGCTATTATCCCAGGAAGATTCCACTGTACTCCCTAAATTTCCCCTGATCACTTAACTGAAACTGAAAATACTCTCAAAGTTCCAATCATTTAGCTTAGGCAGTCGACAATAGTTCAAATGTAATTCCCCTGGAAGGAGCAATTATCTTCTTACTCTAATAGTAATATGAATAGAGAACCTGAAGCAGTTAACTTTCACTGCATAACAAACCATCTCAAAACATAGGAATTTAAAACAATTGTTTATTATTTTTCATAAATCTACAGGTTGGCAGGTAGTTGTACTGACCTAGACCCATTAGTCATCTGTCTGTGCTCAGATGGCAGGTAAACTGGGAACTGAGGAGTCTACAATAAATGAAATGACCCAGCTCTGCTCTGTGCGGTCTCACACATGGCATGCTCCTAATTCAGGCACATTGCCGTGATGATAACAGAGTAGCCAGAGAGGAAACAGAAACATTCAGGGTTTCTTGAGGTCTAGACTCAGAATCGTTATATTTCTTTTGCCACATTGGTCAAAGCAAGTGACAAGGCCAACCCAAGTAAGAGTAGGCAGAGACTACAAAATCATCAGGTGAAGGGGGTGGAGACATAGAGGACATTAAATTAATTGAGAGCATCAATGCCTTCAATCTAACACAAAAACAGGAGAGCAAACTTTGAAAGAGTAGGAAAGATAGAGAAATAGAAGTTGTTTGCGCTCCTAATAATCTCATTCATGGAAACCTCATGTTCTGTTATCTAGCCTTGACCTTAAGCAAATTGTACTCATCCTTCTCATTTGTAAATCTTCATCCTAGTATTTCCGTGTAAGTAAATCATCTCCTCACATACATTTTGTTTTGCAATGGTCTTTGATTAAAATTAAATACTTAAAAACATTTAATCAAAAAAAGAAAAAAAAAACATTTAATCATTTAAGTTTAGCCAATTATATTTTTATTTGATGCAAGGTAAAAAATAACTTTAATGTCACTTTATTATTCTCATAATTAATGAACAACTTAGTGTTTGCATGAATGGTATGGTGGAATAGCTATAAAAAAAGGAAGAATAAAAAAAGATCAGCTTCCTTGTGAATTCACCAGTTTATCATCAATAAGTATTTACTGAGCCACCACAATGAGGAAAGAACCATGATGAATACATTATATTACATGTGCTTTTTTTAAAAAAAGCATATTCTAATTAAAGAAAGCACAAATGAGACATGGATGATCAAATATTGATAATATCATTTGACGGTGAATATCAAAGTTGTTGTGTTAGGTATATTTTAATTTAAATAAACTACAGTCATGAAGTTAAAGGAGTAAACTGAAAACCATTTAGGGAAAATAAGAGCAGAACCTTTGAGGTTGCATATACTTATTACCTTCTTTTTTATTATTATTTTTGATTTTTTAAAAGATTTTATTTATTATTCTCAGAGAGAGGGGAAGGAAGAGAGACAGAGAGGGAGAGAAACATCAATGTATGGTTGCCTTTCACCTGCCTCCAGCTGGGGACCTGGCTGGAGACCTGGCTTGCAACCTGGTTACGTGCCCTGACTGGAGCATCAAACCAGCAACCCTTGGGTTCGCAGGCTGGTGCCTTATTCACTGTACCATTGGCCAGAGCTACTTATTACCTTCTAAAGTGAGGAAAGACATGCGGATTCAAGTAAGACGTAGGTCATCTTAAGTAAGATGTCAGTAAAAGTGACCCCACACCAGCATCAAGATAAGATAAAGCCCTCAAGGCAGGAAGGTATTATTATCTCTGGAGGCACGCAAAATATCTCTGTTGTCTTTTGCTGACCCACAGATGTGGGTTGCAAGTATGGTTGATCCTGTTCCTCTGAGTAGACTCAGAAAGAGAAACCTTCAGGAGAGAAGCAGGCCACTGGCTCAAAGGCTTGTCATTGGCCAGATCATGCGTCAACTCAGACCTGCTTCCTGGTCTTCCTCAGAGTATCTGGAAGAGCAGCTGGCCTCTAGAAGATGTGGAGAAGACAGAATTCCATGCCAGAAAAGAGCAGCACCCAGCAGATGTTCCAAGCACAGCTCATGTCCTGGAAGACCATGTGCCAGGGGAAGAAAGCAAAAATGGATGCAAACCTAAAATCGTGAGTGACAGGTCTCAGACCCAGGGGGAGGTTGAGAATAGAGTTCTGCCTCTGCTATGTAAAAGGTCTTTTTTGGTATCTCATGAATGGAAAGTCTCTGCATAGAAGAGGTCCTTGGTTGCCCATCAGAGGCATTTTCCATGTTTATCATCAAGGGCTTGAGCAAAATCCAGAGTGGTCCCACATGCTTTAAGGTACTCTGGAATATGACACAGTACATTTCAATTATAGGTTTCTTGCATAGAAGAACTGACAGAGTTTGAGGTTTTTCATGTTACACAAGCTGAAGGAAGAGAGCTCTGAGAAATGCTAGCAAAAGCTTTAAAAGCATGGTTGCAATCTAGGACTCTATTCGCTCAGGAGAACTTGGTATTGCCCAGTTTGGGGCAAATGGGATTATAACTCACACTGTCACACTTGCCATGTCAACTCTGTAAATTCTGGTTTTAAGTTCCTTTTAATCTAGAAAGATAGGTTGGGTGTTAGTTTAAATTTCTTTGACTTCCTCGTAAATAGACACAATGGGTTAGGCTTTTGGTTTATTTTAGGTTTTTGTCTAGTTTAAATTTTGTACAACTACTAGCAGAATACCAAGTACATATAGAGATAATTTTTTAAATGTTCACCTACAGTTCTAACCATAATTGCTTAAATATCCCTCAAAGACCCCCCTCTTTGAAGGAAAGAATTTTATGGGAAAGTTATTCAGTTCAGCCCTGACCTGGGGCAATAAAGAGAAAGCCTCCAGAAAAACATCTGAAGGCATCACCTTGCATACCTGCAGGACCACTGTAAAGGCAAACACTATGCATGAGGCACAATGGGGACAGAAACTATAAAATAAAATGTAAATGGACTGAGGAGACTAGATATGTGCTTTGTTTCCTTTGGAGAGAGGCTGTGTCTAACACTGGGAAGACAGGGCTTTGGATCCTACAGACCTGCCTTTGAATGCCAGCCCTACTGCTGTTTAACTGAATGTGTGGACTAGGAAAAGAAACCGTTTCTCTTGAGTTTGGTTTTCTGCATTCCAAAATGATGAGAAATATACCTATCCCCTAGTGTTATTTGGAGGATTAAATCAAGTTCCCTTCCATTGTTTATCTTCCTCTTTGAAAACCTACTAAGAAACAGTGGAACACAGTCCCTCATGTGTCCGAAGTTCCCCTGATGACCCAGCCCAAACCCCAAGCCCCACCCCACTCTGTAGAGTTTGCACAGGTGCACAGGGCAGATGTCGAATTCAAACTCTGGCTTACCAGAAATCTCCAGTGACATCTGACCTGTCTGCACTAAACGCTCCCTGTGGCTGCAAAGGAGTTGGTAAGCATCTATATCTGTGTTTCGGTCTCAGTTTTATCACTCACAGGCTGTAAAACATGGAATAAATGATTTAAGCTCTCTGTGCCTCTCAGCATTTTCTTCTATAAAATGAGGATAGCTTCTTTATGAAATCATTTCCAGTATTGCACGCAAGCGTGACCTTTAAAAAACTTGTCCAACTTGCTACTCAGTTGAGTCATTTTCTGCATTTTTTATAACTAGCAGAGAACATTTTTCATTCAGTTATTGGGCATATGCATTTTTTTTTCTTCCATAAATTGCATGCTTTTGACCTGACACATCTTAAAAGATCCTAGGAGCTAAATTCTCAAGACTAAACTATTGCAAATAGCACCTTTTCAGTGTCCTCTTCTGAATCTAGTCCAGCCTCACTGCTCTTCACTATTTAAAAAAAAATTGTGGAATATAGTCAACAGTAAAATAGAAACATATTAGTACATCAACTCTTTCTCTTTGCCTATCTTTGAGAGATGATAGTTCATCCTCTTCTGAATGTCTGGAGATTTTGAGAGAATAATCATTATTAGTCTTCCTTGCTTTTACTATCATTACAAACAGGTGAAATAAATAACCACCTATAAAAATGTGATTTCAGGATTATCAAGAAGAAGAAAGAGAAAATACCAAAAATCTTGGCCCTGGACTTATGTTGACATGTATTTAAAAAGTTAAAATAAACATGTCTATAAACAAAATAGGGATTATTAAATTCATCAATCATGAATAAGTTTCTAATTATATGGTTTAAAATAATTAGTCAGAAATAAACCATAACATTTATGGTCAGTTGATCTTCAGCAAAGAGGAAAGACAATTCAATGGGAAACAAATAGTCTTTTCAACAATAGCACCTGGAAAACTGGCAAAAGAGGAAAGTGCCAGGACCACAGGCAAAAGGATGAAGTTGGACCCCTACCTCACAACACACATGAAGATTAACTCAGGGTGGATCAAAGACCTTATGTAAGTGCTAAAACTATAAAATTCTTGAAAACACAGGAGGAAAGAAATCTTTATAAATTGGTTGATATATATATTAAATCTCTTTTAATATGTCCTCCTATAGCTCCTTGTACTTGGCCTTTTGAACAAATAGAAATTGGAGTATGTACATATGTACCGAACCATTACTAATTCATTCAATTCCAATTTAAATTACATGGTCTTTACATACTCTTAGTGAACTACATCTCATTTTCTTTTCATGCTGAGTATCCTGGTTCTGAATGACACCATTTGCTTTATCTCATACTGTATAATATATTTTGGTATTCATGACCAAGACCAAAATAAACAATATGCTTACCAAACAAACAAAAAAAAATAATTATTTTCAATAAGGCTATATGATTCATTATAAATGTTGGTAATAATGATGGTAACACTTCCTGGGTGCTTATGTGCCAGGTAATATTCAAAATCTTTACAGGTATTAACTAATTTACTTTCCCAACAAACCCATTAGGTACATACTATTATTTTCCCATTTTACAGATTAGAAAACTAAAGCTATCAAGTGGCATTGTAAGACTTCAAACACAGAGTCTGTGTGGTTAAGTGAACTATATCCTGGCCCTGGAGCCCAATAGCAGAATATGGGGAGGAAATCCCTGAAATTCAGAGAACTGGGGAAGTTTTTAAATATTGTAATTCATGAGAGAGCCTAAGAAAGTTGATGCCTAAGAGCAAAACAATGTGGTTTTTTGTTGCTTCAATACCAGTGCAAAAGAAAGATTGTAGATGGCATGGCTGTGTCCCTCCCTTGTCCTATATCAAGACAATATGAAACACAGCTGGCCTATAGCTGGGAGTCCCGAGAATGTTCGCATTCTCCCATGAGCTACAGGAGGAGGACTTTTGTAGAGAAGCTTGGCATGAACAGGAGCCAGGTTATCAAGCCAAAAGGAAGAGAGAGGCAGGAGGGCAGCCCTAATTTGTGTGGCCTTCAGTAGCAGGTCACCTAAATCCTGTGTAAGACCTATAACACAATGTATCTTTATCAGATGCTTCCCATGGGTTCTTATTCATTTCAAAGTTTCATCATCTATCACTAGTTCCTAGACTAATCTCAAAAAGATCTTGAACAGTGTTACTCTTGCTCCCAAACAAATCTTCCTCGAACTTATTTCATGGATTTTTCCAAATATGCCTTTTTTGCTTTTCTGTCAACTGCTCTGGCCCCTGGAGCTCCCCTAGGGAGAGAGATGAAACAAAAATGTCTGTCTCTCTGCTTCTCTTTGTACCTCACTTTGAATGGTAAGGCCCCTTGAAAATGATTTTTAAAATCTATTTTGTAAATGTTAGATGTATATCCAAGATTACCAAACTATTTTGTCCACCCTTTGGGGTATAACATAATTTTGATAATGCTAAAATGTTCATTGTGATTATTTCTGAGGGCTGAGAATTACAGATGATTTTGTAATTTTCTTCTTTATATTATGTGCATTTTGTTTTATAAAAAAGAAGTGTATGTTAAAAAACCTCATGGCACATTAGAATACAATCAATGCCACTGAATAGTGTATATTTTACCACAATAAGAAATACAAAGGAAATCTCTTATGGGGACATTAAAATCATATAATATTCATAAATATTTCTGTGCAAAGAATTGCCAATTTGTATAAAACCAAACAAAAGTAGATTGAGCATAACTATGATGCAATTTTCAGGAAATCATGCTATTGAAATTAAAGAACACAGTTATTTAGGTCTGATAACTCTGGGGCCAAATTCTTACATTTTACCAAACATGAAGATGGATGTTTAAATGTTTGCAGTGATGTGAGGGAGTTAGTTTATATTGGCTGGAAAGAGCTAATTATCAGCATGTCTTTCCAAAGGTATTTATGTTCAGTGGCATCATGTTGGTAGCTTAGAGCAGCTGTGCAGGGAGTATTTTCACTCTGGAAATTGGCAAATACTGCCAATCAGAGCTCCCCTGCCCTGGAAATCCAGTTTACCAGCATGACACTGTTTAAATAATAACGATATCAATAGACAGAAAATCTACATCAGCAGAATGTTTTAAATCAACTATTTCAACTCATCTTATGCATTTAATCGAATGCAATTGAGAGCAGTGAGAAGACTTGCCCAGGTGACAAACAGGCTAAAATAACTATGTGGGTCTTCAAATTCCTTTACCTTATATCACAAAGACCAAAAATGCCCAAAAAGAAAGGTCACCTTAAGTGTGATATTGCTGTGTTTACTAAAACAGCTGATGGGCTTTCTAATCTTTGTGGAAGCACAACTCCCTCTACAGTCACCAGCTGCTGCAGATACTAGCGGTTTTCTGTCCAGAGAAACGTAGCAGCCTCTCTGCCTCCTCTCAGAGAAGGGCTCACAACTTCAGGGGAGGAATTAATCTCTTCCACATTTATTAGAAACCACAAAGTAAAGGAGATTGTGGCCAGAGGAAGGGACTTGAGATATGCTCTAGTCCAGCAGTTAGACTGGAATAGTTCAAGCTGCTTGCTGTGGACATTCACACCAACGCCAACATTCCACCGGCCTAAATCAGTCCCCTCGCCCTTCCTCAGAGATGAGGTCCTCCACAAGCCACAAGCAGACACACAGCTAATGTCACATTTAGAAAGGAAATCATCTTTCAATTAGATCATAATAAGATTTCACTCAACTTTGGCGAAAATATAACCAGTTCAAGTCATAATCTTCCTCCTTCTTAGCCACAGTATTTTCTGAATGCTTTCTTTATGCAGGCTTCACACTTAACCTTTCCATTATCATCAAGTCCTCGCCATGGCCTTTTAAGGAAGATACTACAATCATTACTGTTTTTTACAGTGGCGTGGAAAAATTAAGTACCTTTCTACAGTAACACAGCAAGGAAATGATGAAGCCACTCTTTCAATCTAGGCAACCTGTCCCTCAAGCCCACGGTCTAAACCACAGCATCACACAGCCCACTACAGGAAGGTGGGAACGTTCGCCCAAACTCTGGTTTTCCACCTATGGCTATTCCACGGTAAAGTCTGAATCTCCAGGTCACTTCACCAGACCATCTGCTTCTTTGCCCAAATGGCAGCGGTATGTGCTTAGAGTATACAAATTAATTTTATTAACACTAGCCTGAACGCAGCATAATCCAGAAGATAAATCTTAACGCACAAATATCTATCACGTCACCAAACTGTAGAGGAAACCTAGTTTATTTATAAATGGAACTTTAGATCGCATGCCTCTGGAAAGCTCTGTTTTGAAACTCTGTTTATCTGGTGATGTCAGTTTGGGCATGTACCTCAACATCCAAGTCCCACACCTGTAGCAGGAGGAGGAGAATCTACCGGCATGAATTTCCCACCCCTTACCTAGGCTAGCTAGCGTCAACAGGTATATTAGTTTCTTACTTTGTGAACTTCAGAATGCTTGGCTAAAATAACCAAAGATTACCATCATTGCACAAGATTAAATTCTTGAAGTTATCTATGGACCTTGTTTCTCTGAAGAAAAAAAAAATTCTTACAGTAAAACTTTAACAAGTGGGGCTTAAGGAAAGAAACTTTGAGCTAGAGAAGACTTTCAACATCACCTAGGGTGGGGGTTTTAAACTCAGATTCGGGTGATGGGGATAATAAGTACAGCAAGTCAGTCAGAGTGAGTGATGAGGAAGACTACAGACTGTGGCCCACTGCAGGGCTCAGCCACTCCTACATACAGCCACCTAGAGAGTCATACGCTTTCTTACCAGGTCCCATTTTCCAGGACAGACCAGGAGGCCATGTTTTATATGAAATGTATTAAACAATTTCTATGAATAAAGCACGGTAAAGGCCAAATAGAACATGTCAGCAGACCAAATCTAGCCTACGATCTGTTCATTTGGTAGAAAAGGGAAAGAGTCTAGAGGTATTAACTAAACTTACCAAGTGGGGGAGCCCAAATTCATTACTCTCTTTTCTATGTCAGACTCTCTTTTGCAATCTCTACTTATAAAACTATAACATTGTCACTTACTGGGAGCATCGGAAAAATGAAATATTCCAATTACTGGTGGTCTTGCTTAAAATTGCTTGCTGGTTGTCAGGTTTTGTCTTGTTTACGGTTTTTAATCTCTGTTTCCATGGAAGGACATAAAATATCTCAGCTACCTTTATTTTAGTTGTATTTAAGTTGTTACCATAGACTATTCATTTTTTTGCAATGAATAGACTTCCTCTATAGCTCTATTTACATGACTGTCCGACTCCAGTTGTTTATCTTTGATCACCTGGTCATTTTTCTGTGTGAAAAGGCTAAGAATGCCTTGAGCAGTCCCTATCTAACAGGCCAAAGGGGTCAAACCGCACAGCTCTGTGCCTACTGATTTAGATTGCAACGCAGTAGTCAGCCATTCCTATTAAACATAAAGCAGTCAGGCAGAACTGACATCTGCTTTCAGGGATCCTGTGCCTACAGAACCTTATTCCTATTTGAACATAAAGTCTGAACATAACTATTAGCAGATCTTGAAAGGTTTAGCCGAGGCAGCTCCTATCAAACTGTGAAATTCAGGAGGCAAGCCGCCTCCTGCCCTGGGACCCCTCCCACTAGCACCTGTAGTTTAACGTGTGAATTTAACATGCCCACTAGGGTGGGCATGCACAATGCCATTTTCTACCACTCTGCTAGTTTCTCTCCCCATCTCTTGATTTTACTTACCTTTCTGGCTTTTGAAGGTGTTTGATTTTGGGACCCCTGCTCTAGATTTCTAGCAGTTGCACCTTTAATTTTTTTTTTTCTTTTCTTTTTTTTAATGATAAGGAATTACCTCAACACCTTACATAAGAGTTGAGTCAATATTCTTTCCACTACTTCAGAGCTGCTTCCACTTGACTGGTAGTTGCTGCCCAAATGAAATGACCGTATCAATACGTGATTGTGGTAGTGAGTCAACTTATCGCCTTCTGTTTCCAAAGCTTCATCCACGTAGCCACCAAAGGAATCTTTCATCATTTTATTCCCATTATCTACAAGACAAAGCTTGCACTACCCACTGGCCTCCAGAGTCCTTCTTAATCCAGCCTCCATTTAATTAACCAAAGCTATTTCCCCACCTCAGCAACATAGCCTCTCCACTCGCATACACACCCCTGCCCCATGCCTACTTATGTCCTCACGAGCCCAGCTCCCTTCCCCTTCTGCCTCTCTAAAGGCTCCCCATCTTTGAAGCTCAGCTCCAACTCCACCTTTTCCTTTAGGCTTCTCTAAACCCTTCCAGTCTCAGGTGATCTTACCTCCTTTTAAAGGTAAATGCTCACTTAACAAGTATTGAATGAATTCATGAATTCCAGTATGATCACATTCTTATGACCACTTAATTATGGCCAACTTGCTTCTAAAGATAATAGCTGTATCATGTATAAAAATGTACCTTTGAGCCCTGGCTGTGGCTTAGTGGATAGGGTGCCGGCCTGTGAACCCAAGAGTTGCAGGTTCGATTCCCCAGCCAGGGCACATAATGAGGTTGCAAACCAGGTCTCCAGCCAGGTCCATGGCTAGGGGCAGGTGAAAAAGGCAACCGTACATTGATTTCTGTCTCTCTCTCTCTCTCTCTGCCTCTCTCCCTTCCCCTCTCTCTAAAAATAATAAATAAAATATTTTAAAAAAAATGTACCTTTGGAAAAGATTAAATGAAATGCTATTATGAAATTATCTAGGGGGGTGGGAGTAGGTAGAGGTGGGCAGAGGGTGGGGAATGGAAACATTTATAATAGTGTCAATAAGAAAGATAAAGAAAAAACTCTAAAAAAATTACCTAGCAAAAATGCTACATGAACACAAAAGACATTAAGTATATAGACTCAAGAAATACTAGCCTGATTTACTGCTTTCCTCCCTCCCTCTTTTATTGTTAATCTACTTCAAGTGTGTACATTGTCTGTTCCTAGCCACATTATTGGAGCAAGGACCCTAAAATCACTCAGCACAGCTAGCATGGAGCCTTGCTAATAAAATACTGTGATTGAGTGAATACTAAGAAAGCTTCTCTGATAAAAAAAGTACACCCAGAGACTGGCTGCTGACACTGTAATGTTCTCCTTTACAAACATTTTGTTCTAAGTTAAGCATTACCCCCAGTTAAACTCCAACCCATCCTGGGAGACAGTAACATATATTTCATAAATTATTAATATCTGTGCTGATTAGACTTTCCTGTTTCACATTTCACACAGAGCAGAAGCTGCCCTGGCAGGCTATAGCTACTATATGAGGGACAGCGATGAGTTTGTTTAACCTAACACTTTATTATAACTTACATAATGTCTTTCCAACATAATTGTGATTGCGACGTAGAAGTAGGGGGAAAAGAAATACAGATATTGCACCATCAAGGCAGGACAAGGAGAGAAGCTGGGTGCAGTATACCATCAGAATTGTAGCAAGATGGCACTAGGAACCTATCACATTTCCTCATTACTAAAGGGGTTCCTAGGATACAGGGCATTCATTATAAAACCAGGAAAATCCCAGGCACACTGGGAAAAGTTGTTCACCTGTTTAAGCACCAGTAAAATTTCACTGAAAGACACTTTGTCTAATTTCAAAAGTGTGCTTAGAGTCCACAGCATACAGAGCAGCACAAATCTGTCCCTAACTGGTTATCAGCCGGTTAGAGCAAAGTACTAATGAGGCCAAGGCTAAAGGTTTGATTTTCCAGTAAACTTTGTTCTCTTCCACTATCAGAATCTGTGTACCTCGCTTACACGGATCAGTTTCCAATGCCATTGACTAATCACAAGGGAAATAAGGAGAGAGCATAGCTACTTGGACCAAATCCTTCACTGCTTCTAGCAACACTGGGGAGAGACTGATGTTTTCCTTCTGCATGCATATTAAGTGATTGAAAAGAAACCCATAAAGAAACTCATGTTCTGAACTTTCTGCTTAAATGGGTTCTAAATAACAGCAACAAGAATACAGGGGTGAGCCAAAGTAGGTTTACAGTTGTGAGTACATAAAACGGAGTTTATTCTTGTATTATTATTTAATAATTATGGCATTATTAGTATTATTATTAACCTGCTTTTGCCACCCCAGTATAGAGCTGATTTGCAGATTTCTACTACATATTCTCCTATATGATTTTATTCTAACCCTAACCATGTGAGGTAGGCATGGCGGACACCAAGCTCAGCAAGGTTGGGTTCACCCCTGGTTTGCCAACCAGCCAGCAGCAGAGGGGGCCTGGAGTCCTCCCTCCCAGGGGGCCTGGAGTCCTCCCTCCCGAGTATTTTAGTGTTTGCCTCAGGTGTTATTTTCAGGCAGATCACAACCTCCTATAATGCGACAAAATACACGACATTCAGGTTCCCTTAAATTTACCCATGTTACTTCCATAAGAACCCCAAACTCTTCAGATCCCAAGGACCCAGACACACAGCTTAAGGCTCCTGAGCAGCTAGGCAAACATGACCAGCAGGCGGGCTGGTTATTTCCCGCCTGTGAAAAGGTGTAAAGACCTCCACATTCTTCACCCTGCTGGTCCAGGCCAGGTTTTAGAAAAAGTGCTTCTGCTTTTAATGTTTAGCAATTGCCATTCTCTGCACCTCATTGGTTTGTGTTGTTTTGTTTTGTGTTGCTGTTCATGTAGCATATTTTTATTGAATTTTTCCATGACCATTTCTCCCCTCTATATGCTCTCCTCCACCCAGGCCCCTCTCCCCTGCACCTCATTTTTTTTTTTTTTTTTTTTTTTTTTTTTAAGATTTTATTTATTATTTTTAGAGAGAGGGGAAGGAAGAGAGGCAGAGAGGGAGAGAAACATCAATGTATGGTTGCCTTTCACCTGCCTCCAGCTACAGAGCTGGCTGGAGACCTGGCTTGCAACCTGATTATGTGCCCTGGCTGGGAATCGAACCAGCAACCTTTGGGTTTGCAG